>VOPJ01016572.1:0-26206 GCA_014673585.1 Semibalanus balanoides
TGATAAATTCGGCACCTATGCTTGTCCGGTCACTTGATACAATGGAAATTGTTTGCTACATTGACATTACAAATCACAATCGGTTTTCTTGTTTGATTCTTGATATTGAATCTTGCATGAAGTAAACGAAGTAAACTATCGTTACTGAGGGTAGCTCGAGTTCCTTACCTATTAAATTTGATTTATTGGATTGTTCGGAAGTGGGTTTTCCTTGTAGCAATATTATACTTCTGTCTTGTGTTTGTTTTGTTACCTTTACAGATGAAGATCAAAAACTGAAACTATAATCCACACCGATTTTGATAACTCGAACAGGATTTCTAATCAATTTCATAGGTATGTCATTTTTTTATTATGTTGGTAAATGACCATAAGGGGGACACATCCAAGCACTACTTTTTGTGCCATTGGTTGTCTGTAGTACTGGCGATTTGGGTGTGAATCCCCACTCTGTTGAGCTCGCAGCACACTGACGGAGGTGACTGCATCCCCTATGCATGCCCTGGCCCTCGCTGGTGGTAGGTGGTAGCCACTGCCTGGCTTGGCTGATGGCCTCCAAGGCTATTAGGGGCTGGCCCACGGCCAGCTGAAATCAAACTGGTTGTATAGCTGATCCACAGATTAGCGGAGAGATGGGGGCTGTGCTGCTTAAGTGACTGGTGCTGCTGGTGATCACTTCCTCTGATCCCCACTCCCCAGCTCAGCAGAGAGATGGGCTTGTGCCGCTAAATGTGTGGCTGCTGTCAGCAGCGTTGGATTTTCTGGCCGCTTTCTGCTGGCTCCCACAGGTACTTTGCTCTCTTCACATGAGTTACCCTCGTTTTCGGCCTCAGCCCTGTCGAGTCCAAGCTAATCTCATGGTCATGTCTGGTGCCGCCGGCATTCCCCTTTGCGAGTGTTGCCGATAACTTTCCCGCACAACTCTGCGTTATTATTCTGCTACTCTAGAAGAAATCCACCTATATACACTTAGTCATTACTCCAATATTAGATACATAATTTTCAAAAGTTAATAAGGTGACCATAACCACGCTAAATCATACCCTGCTTAATATTTTATGTAGTCAAGAAATTACTATGCTGGACTTTCAGAATATAACTCATTTTTGAGGATATACAAAGTTTGCATCTCAAACATTAGATGTTTTACTTTGGCAGCGGTTCGACTGAACGCCGAAAGGTCTGAGGGCCGAAACGCGGAAAGTAAGCTCACGTGATGATAAGAGAGCCAAATAACACCGCGCGAGACCAGGAACAAACGGCCAGAAATTCCTAACATGGCTTGCCTGTGGTGATCACTGTTGCTTTCTGATACCCCAGCCTCGAGCGGAGTCATGGGTTCCGTTGTCGCTAAAGTGGCTAGGTCTGGCTGTTGCTGATCCACTGAGCCTCTTGATCTCCGCTCTCAGCTGAAGAGTATGGGTGCCGTGCCAGCGAGAGTGGGGTTGTGTGCTGCTGGTAGATCACCACTGCAGAACCACGGCGTGAGTGCTTGAGGTGTAGAGTGACGCCCTATACTCTCGTGCCAACTCGCCGGGTCCTGCATACTTCGCCAGCACGGCTGTGCTGCTCACTGAGGCGGCCAAGTTCTCTGTGGTGCTCATCACACTGTGGTTAGAGAATGGTGAGCTGGCCTCCTCTTCATCCACTGTCATCTCAAAGTCCAAACTGGTATATTCAGATCACTAATGTGGAGGCTAGGTTAAAATAATGCAGATATGGTAGGTTATTGTGTCAGAAAAGTCCAGCCAATGTATTTTATCCTTGTAGAGTAGATCGAATCAGTTATTGGCCGCTGGTAATAAATGGCCCCTGGAGAACATACCAGATCAGTGTGGTATGAATTTAGGTGCATCGTCCCGGCTTTTGCGCTCATTTTCCTCTGTGTTCTGTTGGAGGTCTGTGACAAGTTGAATGACGTCTTAACAACAGTAACGTGTCAGTTAATCGCGGTATGATATAATACTGCATGCTCTGTGCTTTGTGCGTGTACAATCATAGCGGTCACGCCACTCCAGAGCGCGTTCTTCCGGAATCAGGTCACGTGGCTGCTACTTGAGTGTCTTGCCTCTGAGCTTGGCGCGTCACTCCGTCCATCACCAAACAGCACGTCTCGTCTGTCGTGACCTAGAACTGTTTTGTTTTAGGCCTTTGCGAGGGACCAAGTTCGTCTTCACCCTCTTGTATTCTTCCGTCACAGATCGGCGTGGGTCTTTGAGTCCTTTGACAGACTGTCTCGACTGCCGTCCCGCGGCCCGGTCCCTGAGTTTCTTCTGGACGATGTTCTGACTCGCACAGCAAACCAGTCCTCCTGTGTGATGGTGAAATCCCTGTCCCTGCACGAGAGCAGGTCTGAGTTCCTCACTGACAGTAACACTGAGATCTTGAGCATCACAGTCCGCTTTCAGGTCCCGCAGATGCCGCGGTCTGGTGTAGGTCGTACAGGAGAAAAACACTGTTGAATGAAACAAGAGCCGGCAACTCCGTCCTCAAGATCAGCTGAGCCGGTCTCGAAAAGTTGCACTAACTGTAACTCAATAGATCGTGTCGACTTTCTCTACCGTCCACACCTTCTACAAATGCACCGGGTCTGAGTTCTGCTGAGCAGCACTTGCGATGTAAGGGAACAGGACGTTCTCCTCCGCACAGTCCTGCGAACTGTGCCTGGCTCTGAAGTCTCATGACAGAACTCGTTGAACAGCTATTGACCCACCGTCCCTCGAAGCCCGGGAGAGGCATCTTGAGTCTCTCACGCTGACAAGAGTGACTGGTTGCCCGGCCCCGTCCGAGCTAAGGCTCTGCGCGTGAACACTCATTCTGAACGGCACTAAGTGTACCTCCGCGGATAGTTGATGACTTAGGCATCGACCACGAAGGATATAAATAGTTGGTCATAAGCTCTGTCCCCTCCCGTCCCGTTCAGGCCGGGTCTGAAAGTTAACTAACGAGGACTGGTTGCACATCGACAAATTCAAGACGAAATCGCAACCGTCCCTCAAGGTCCGGTCTGAGTCCTCACCACAGATACATACTGTTGCACGCCGACCGTCCCTCAAGGCCCGTCTGAAAAGTCCTCCTGACAACTGTTTGACATCCCGTCCCGCAAGGCCGGTCTGAAAGTCCCGCTGAAAGGAACGTTGACCCGTACGTCAGGCCCGGTCTGAGTCCTCTGAACAGACTGTTGAACTCCAGTCCGCAGGCTTCGGTCACTGAAGTCTCTGACAAGACACTGTTGAACACACCGTCCTGCAGAGGCCGGTCTGAAGTCCTCTGACAAAGAACTGTTGACCCGTCCCTGCAGGCCGGTTCTGAGTCCCTCTGTACGAGGAACTGAGTTGAACCGTCCCTAGGCCGGTCTTGAGTCTACTGACAACTGTTGGACAACGTCCCGCAGGCCGGTCTGAGTCCTCTGACAGACTGTTGACCCGTCCCTCAGGCTGGTCTGAGTCCTCTGACAGACTGTTGACCCGTCCCTTCAGGCCGGTCTGAGTTCTCTGGCAGACTGTCGACCCGTCCATCCCGTCCCTCAGGCCGGTCTGAGTTCTCTGACAGACTGTTGAACCCGTCCCTCCCGTCCCTCAGGCCGGTCGGTGCGACGAACAGCGGCCGTGCTGCGCCGCGAGATTATCTCCCAGCCGCGCGACACGCTGCAGCTGGCAGTACCCAGCTTCCTCTACACCATCCAGAACAACCTGGTGTTCGTGGCGCTCACCAACCTGGACGCGCCCACCTTCCAGGTCAGAGTGATGCCCTATACAGGGTCCGATGGACAGGGGCTTAGAGCGTGGCCTGACGTGGTTAGTGGCCTGGCTGGAGATCACTGGATGACAGGAGGCTTAGTCATTGTGATGAGCAGATTAGTATAGTGCGATCAATCAGGCTTTATATGACATAGCTCTGTTTGCGTTAATCCTATTTTATTCGCTTTGTTTGACTTAAGTTCATTTCATCTGCCTTATTAAGTGCATGTCCATCTATTTTACTTTCTGATGTTTCTCTGTCTGAATATGTCTGAATAAGTATCAGTTGACTATCTGAATGAATAAGTCTTTTTAACTCTCGCCCTACGGGAACTTTTCTCACCTTCGCCCTTCGGGGGGTCCTAAAACGACCCCCCCCCCTGTTAACTTCCAAACTAAGCAAGATAGAGCAACGCGGTAAAAACCAGGATGTTCCCGTCATGTTAGAAATCTAACGGTATCTAATTTTTAGGTTTCAGGTCAACGGGTATCCTTCCGGGTCAAGTGATTGACCTCGACTCGACCTCGTCAATAATTTATCGATTTTGCCCTGTCAGAAAACCCCAAAATTGGAATTTGATAAATGTAAACAAAAAAACATATTTCTAGACCAGTTTTGTCTCATAAATTTAAAAAAAAAAATGTATCCTATCTGGTCAAAAAAGTCAAAATAAAATTTGAAAAATTACGTCATAAGTTTCCTACACTTGGGAGCCATCACTCAGTCAAAATGCCCATATTGCCATATTGCCCTGAAATTTGGTTTGAGTATTGTCCATACTCAGTTCTCTTACATATATTCCGGTTTCTATCATCTTGGAAAATTCTGATTTTGTGGTGATTTTCACCCCGAAAAATCAGTTTTGAATTTTTGGGGTAAAAAAACACAATTTTGCGAATCTGATATTGCCAATTTAAAAAATGTCATTTTGTATTTGTGCCGTTTTTGTTTGCATATTGCTGCAAAACTCTATTTTCTTCGATTTTTCCCACATTTATCGTTTTTCCACCAACATGACGTCACTAAAACGTCATTATCTCCTAAACTACCAGACTAATTGCAATGCAATTTTACCAGCATACGTATAATTGTTGTAAACTCAGCTACAGAACATTTCAGCAAGATGGGCCTTATGTGTAAAAGTTATGCAAGAAAACCCTCAAGGGGGTCGTTTTAGGACCCCCTCCCGTAAGGTGAGGGTTAATACACATCCATACGACTTTGCGGAGGTGGTTGCCCAAGATTAGCCAATCAATTTGCTTTCTTATGATCTACTTTATACGAATGTCTGCTTGTTTCAGTGTCCTAGGGCTTCAATATTTGGGTGGAAAATGACATCTGGTTAATATTTCCTCACTCTTTTCCCCAGTTTTACTGTGAATTTTCCACTCCCTAAATCAAGATGTATTGGATAACTATAACACTAACACTGGTATTACTTATGCCAATATTAACATGCTAATGAAAAAGAGATAGGAAGGAAAATTTGTAACAGTTGTTTCTCATGGGTGAGTTTTTGCAAAGCTGAGTACACCATATGGTCTTTTTAAGCATAATTTTCCACTCTTTATGGTTATTTTAGGACGAATTTTCCACTCCGCACCCTGGTTTCAAAGCAGTCCTGGGACCCTGGTTTGTTTTGCAGAGGTGATGCAATTTGTAAATCCTTTCTTCTGTGTTGTACACTGTAGCAGTTGACCTATCCAGCTCGTGTCGCGAGTTTGGCCGCTACATTTGCCCGCCTGACTCGCCCGGTAGTGCGTGGCTGACCGTGGCTGCACTGGTTCGGACGTGTTCGCTGTCTGTTAGAATGCTGTCTCTAACTCGTCTGACCAGTCAGTAGGCTTGTGTTCATTCATGCGTGTGTCGTGTGTCGTGTCAGTGAGATGACCAGTCTGACTAGTTTTACCAGTCCAACCAATGTTTGTCCATAGGTGTACTGTTGTGAAGGGTGGGGTGATGTGTGATGTGTGTTGTGATGTGTGTCGTGTTGTGTTGTGTGGCATGTTGTCATTTGTTGCGAGTTGTGAGATGTTGTCCTGACCAGTCTGCTCTGCCCTGCGATAGGTGCTGTACCAGCTGAAGATCCTGGTGACGGCGCTCATGTCGTCGGTGATGCTGAAGCGCCGTGTGCGGCCGCTCCAGTGGCTGGCGCTGTTCGTCCTCGTCGTCGGCGTGTGTCTGGTCCAGGTCAGCGGCGAGGCAGCACCAGCGGGCGACTTTTCGTTGCATGACCTGGTCCTGGAGGGTAAAATTCCATAGGTGGAGAGTACAATTTTATTATATGAAAAGTACGATTTTCGCTTAATATATTTTACTTGGAAAATAAAAATTACTATATATATTTATATTTATATATATATATATATATATATATATATATATTAAATCGTTGTGAAGAAAATGAAATAACATTTAAACTTCAATGTTGGTAAGATCAGGCGACAAAAGTTAAATTTTCCAGAAAAAAAGTATTTGGGACTAAAAATGACCAGAAAATGGCCAAAATTGGACTGTGACTCTAACCTGGACCAGCTCTTGTCCCCCGACTAGGTGCAACACTCGGTATCGATACGTTATCAGGATTGCATATATCACGCCTGTGGATGTGATATATGCAGCATTGGCGGCGATAATTCGCATATCGCGGCCAATTTTCTTGAGCGGGGCTTTATTGAAGTGGCCATCCCGCATCTGTCTCCTGAACTGCATACACGATTGTAATGAGTATTCTGCCAGTACGGTGCAGTTTTGTGCCCATGTCACCGATCGTTGTCCACTGTGCGCCGGGCTGAACGGCCGGGGCCTGCGTTCTCCGTCGTGAGTGGTGAACTCGTGGCCCACTGTGATCTTGTCCGACTTGATCTGACCTGACTCTGTCCCTGACTGACTGACCTGACCTGACCTGACCTGACCTCCAGGTGGACAAGAGGTCCGGCTCGAACAGCCAGCAGCCGCACAGTAACCAGCTGATGGGCCTGCTGGCTGTGCTGACGCTCTGCATGTCCAGCGGCTACGCCGGTGTCTTCTTTGAGCGGGTGTTGAAATACGGCGGCAGCGGCGGCGGCGGCGGAAACAAGCCGCTCTCCATACGGAACATGCAGCTCTGTGAGTGCTGGCACTGCAGGCAGCTGATGGCAGTGTGGCGGTGGCGCCGCGGTCTATGGGCAGCCTACTTTGAATCCGTCTCTCTCACAAGCTGCTGCTTCTGTATCAAGAGCAGGAGGCTTCGTGCTCGTTGTTTTCCTAGAATGATGACATTCTGTCGTTTGGGTGAGGTCGGCTGACTGCCTGTTCAGAGGAATGATATGGAGTGACAGTCTGTCTATATGTCTGTCTGCTGGCACCCTCCCCAGTCAGCATGTCGTGGTGGCACTCCAATGCAGCTGACTGGGTCTCTGTATCAGCTATAGGCAGTCTCGCATGCTGTGAGTGGCGCTACACTGCTGACTGTCTGCGGCGTCTCTGTGCCGTTATCCTACCCGTGCCACTGGTCTGACCGTCTGCGTCTGTTGGCAGCCTATCCAGGATGTATACAATGGCATCGTTGACGGTCTTCTCATGCTCTGACGATGGTGCAGGGCTGACTTACTGTTGTCTGATTTCAGCGCTGTTCTCGCTGCCGTTCGGCGCGGCGGCAGCGGCGTTCAATGACGGCGCTGCTATTGCCGAGCATGGCTTCTTCTACGGCTACACCCGCTACACCTGGGCCGTCATCATACTGCAGGTGAGGCGCTGGTCCGGCCTCTGACTTGCCTCACCTCTCTTCACACTCTCTCTGGCAAGGCCGACTCCTCCTGCTCCTCTTCTTGGCAGAGCTGACCATTCATTGCCCCTTCCTTTAGCAGAGCTGACCATTCATTGCCCCTTCCTCTAGCTGAGCTTGACCATTCATTGCCCTTCCTCTAGCAGAGCTGACCATTCTTTGCCCCTTTCATCTTACAGAGCTGCCATTCATTGCCCTTCTTAGCATAGCTGATCCATCATGCCCCTTCCTTAGAGAGGCTGACCATTCATGCCCCTTCTCTAGCAGTGCCTGACCATCATTGCCCCTTTCTCTAGCAGAGCTGACCCATTCATTGCCCTTCCTCTAGCCAGAGGTGACCATGTCATTGCTCCCTTCCTCTTGGCAAGAGCTCTGGCCATATCATTGCGGACCATCCATCTAGCAGAGCTGACATCATTGCCCCTTCCCTGGCAGAGTGCCATTCATTCCCTTCCTCTAGCAGAGCTGACCATTCATTCCCTGTCCTCTGCAGAGCTGGACCATTCATTGCCTCCTCTGGCAGAGCTGACCATTCATTGCCCCTTCCTCTAGCAGAGCTGACCATTCATTGCCCCTTCCTCTAGCAGAGCTGTCCCATCCTTGCCCTTCCTCTAGCAGAACTGACCATTTATTGCCCTTTCTCTGACAGAGGTGACCCCTTATAATCCCCCCCGCCCAGCGGAGCTAGGACGACCTCTACCTGTCAGACCTGCTCCCCCGCCCCTCCCCGTGAAGCAAGTCAACCGGTACAGGAGACATTTCGGCAGTGCGGCTGACTTCTAAGTAAACAGGGCACAGTAATGCATGTTTGGCAGCTGCTAATGTATTATAAAATTGATGGCCGTGCCAGTTTGCTATTAAAGGGAATGTTTCACTTCTCTGAAAGTTGTCCAATGTACGCCGCTTGTGTGCAAATATGAAGTAATTGCTGCCGAACACGATCTCTGACATTTGTTTCTCACAAACATGCTCAATTTAATGAAAAATAAGTTTAGTATTTGGGCTTGATGACGTCATATGAAGAATTTTTGTGAAAAAGAAAAAAACTTACGCTTGCAATATGTATTGACTAGTGTATGGCTAATGTATTAGCAAAATGTAAAAAAGTCTACTTTCATACATTTTGATAAAAGGGTGACACATCGCTTTAAGCGGCTACCCTAATTACTCTGGCCTTATTTTTTTGCAGATGTCAAAACAAACTCAAATTTTCTTTCGATTAGCCTCTGTGTGGTGTTTTAACTTATACAATACTTTAATTTCAATGGAATCCAACAACTTGCCCATCTCAACTCAAATTTATGTTAATGCTGAACTTCCCTTAAAAGCCACCGCCATCGAAGCGTCCAGAACGGAACTCCGTGCCGGTGAGCTCGCAGTCGCTGGCGTTGTGCCTCACGTTAGCGTGGTCGACAATGTCTACGGACACACTGTGACTGGGAACGGTGATCACGCTATGTGACACGCGTACACGCTGTGACACACTTGTGACAACGTGTGACACACTGTGAACACTGTGACACACTGTGCACACTGTGACACACTGACGCACTGACATTACTGACTCACTGACCACTGACGACACTGACACATGAACACTTGACACACTGACACATACGCATGAGACACGAGCACATACTGGACTCCTGTCACAAACATGCACACTGACACACTGACACATGACACACTGGCAACACTGCACTACATAGCTGTACACATGACACACTGAACACTGAACACACAGACACATTGACAGCACAAGAGCTACCATACTGACAACAGCTGACACACGACCACACAGGACACGCAGACACATCGACCACACGACACACACAATCACCTGTGCTCTTACTGCTGCAGTGTGTGCTGATTGAACGATGTATCTACTGTCTGGCAGTGTCTGATGAGCTGGTTTGTCTTACTGTCTGCAGTGTGCGGATGACTGCTTACTGTCGTTGCAGTGTGCGGTTGACTGTCGTTTCTTACTGTCTGCAGTGTGCTGATTGACTGTGTCGTCTTCTGCGCAGTGGCTGATGACTTGTGTTCTACTGTCTGCAGTGTGTGGCTGATGACTGTGTTCTGTTAAATTATACTGTCTGCAGGTGCTGATGACTTGTAGTCTGACTGTCTGCAGTGTGCGGATGACTGTGTCTACTGTCTGTAGTTTTGACTGTATTGACGGTTCTAACTGTCTGCTAGTGTGCCTGCATGACTTGTGTCTTACTGTCTGCAGTGTGCTGATGACTGTTGTCTAACTGTCTGCAGTGCGTGCGGATGACTGTTGTCGCTGTCTTGTGCAGTGTTGCGATGACGTGTGTCTGCTGTTCTGCAGTTGCGGATGACTGGTGTCTACTGCTACAGGTGTGTGGGATGACTGCTGTCTATGGTCTGCAGTGTGCGGTATGACTGTTTCTACTGTCCTGCAGTTGTGTGATGACTTAGTCTACTGTCTGCAGTGTGCGGATGACGGTGTCTACTGTCTGCAGTGTGCGGATGACTGTGTCTACTGTCTGCTGCAGTGTGCGGACGCTCTATGTATCGTGTCCGTTTGCCCTCAAACGTCTGGCGTTCCTCCGACAGGCGCTGGGCGGACTGGCCGTCTCCGCCACCGTCAAGTACGCCGACAACATCCTGAAGGGGTTCGCCACGTCCATCTCGATCCTGCTGTCGGTGATGATCTCGTGGATGTACCTGGGCGATGTCCGGCTGACGGCTACATTCGCGGCCGGCGCGCTGCTCGTAGTGGCCGCCACCTTTCTGTACGGCTACAGCCCGCCGCCCCCGCCCCCGCCCACGCCGCAGCACCGCGCCACCGCCGCCGCCCGCGCCAAGGTAGAGTAGCCCGGCGGCGGGAGAGAAGAGAGAGGAGGAGCGGTGGAGGTGAACGCCGCTTAGTCACCGCTGTGGTGTGTCATTTTCAGTGTTTGTGTGATCATGAAAGGATGGGGCTGAAGCTGGGTGGGGTGGAGGTTAGAGTGGCAGTGGATGTTGCGGTGTGGCGAGGAGGTGTCGTTTGTGGAAAACGGACTGTGGGGAAAAACGCGACTGTTGGTTGTGGAAGGAAGGCATTAATCAGCGATGAGAATTTACGCTTAATTTGCTAGCGCACGGTGTGACATAGATAGGTTAATTTAATAGTCATATAATATATTATATATATATATATATATATATTATATTATATATATATTATTATATAGATATATTATATTTATATTATGGTGTTTATGAAGCCAGTCATTGATTGTGGGCCATCTGAATTGTGTTGTAATCACCATGTTAAGTAAATAATCCTTTTATTGGCGTTGCTCGTATATTTCGCATGCGAATGTTTGTAATTCAAGTCATCAAACGTGTTTGAATTGAATCAACAGAATTAAATTATTCCTGTGTTGTCAGCCTTCTTTCGGTGCTCAAACGTGTTTAAATTGAATCAACAGGATCAAATTATCCCCGTGTTGTCGGCCATCTTTCGAATTATCCCCGTGTTGTCCACCATCTTTCGGCGGGCGCTGTTAACGATCGGGGCTCGCTGCCGCCGCGTCCTCCAGCTGAGATGAAAGCTTGGTGCGTAAGCTGGCTATATTCGCAGAACCGTAATGCACCAGCTTTGCATCTCAGCTGAAGTGCTGGGCGGCGATGGGCTCCGATTGGTACCCATATGTGAAGAGCTGACGCCATACACGGGGGAAGTCAAACCCGTCGATTTAAATGTTACGGGTTACAAATTATTGATTGGCGCCTTAAAAACCCTTCTTTTCAACTTGTTTTCTTTCAACTTATCTTTGTGCTCTTCCTCAAGCCTGAAACAACCTTCTCCGCAACTTTTGTAAACTCCAACTAAAAGTCCCTCATTCTTAACCTTTTTACGCTACATGGCAGCTTGATTTCAATCGGGTTTTAGTATTGTATCCCCATTTTTACTAGCGGCAGTCAACGTCACCGTTGACCTGAAATTGTCCGATAATGCGATGAAGTCAAGTTGGGGTTTTATTCACCTTCATTACATGACGGTGGCTTCGATCTCGTGCAGTCCAGTAATCACAGGACCCAGTGACGTCACGGGTCGGTGGCACTCGGCCTCGGCCCTACAGCCGGATGTTGCCATCGATTTTCCGTCGTTGATTGCATTGTGCATGTCGTCCAAAACTGAGGCTGGCTTGGTTGATGGGTTGCTGGCTTTGTGGCTATAATATGACCTATGTCAATGTCAGCAGTCAACATTTATTAAATGTACCGCTGTGCCTGCAATGGCAAAACGAAAATCAAATGCTTCTAGTGATGTCATATAGCATCAAACAGCACCGTCGGGTTCATTTGGCGGTTGATAGCCGGAGCGACTTGTAGTTAGCCTCTGAGTAAGCATCTCAGACACCAGAGGCATAATAATTTATATATAAAATGTATAATCTAAGGCAATCTAAGGCAATCTGCTAATTTATCACCTAAGGCATCGCCAAACAGTTGTAGTCGCTCCGAACACTGCGTTTGGCCTGCTCACTGCTCAGTCGGCCGGGTTTACCGAGGCCCCTCGTGGCGGCGGCCTGAGAGTGGGACTATAGTCGCTCCTGTGTGGCTCCCCCGCCGCCCCTGTGCCCAGGTCTGACCGCTGGTCGGCCCTGCTGACCGCGGGGAGAGGGGGACTGTGAGTGCCTGTGTCCCTGTACGCTGCCCCTGCTGAGCTCCGCCCCTGTGCCCAGGTCAGGTCTGACCGCTGGTCGGCCCTGCTGACCGCGGGGAGAGGAGACTGTGAGTGAGTAGATCACCTCCGGCTGGGGACGGCTGTCCTCTCTCGTGGTGTCTGTCCGTCTGTCTGTCCGTGTGTGTGTGTGGAGTTCCATAACTCACTAGTCACTGCCATTCTACGCCACACGGCCTCACGTCCCCAGCACCACTCCGCTCTACAGTGGCACGGTCTCTGACTAAGATCGCAGGCTGTCAGAGTCAGTCCAAGGCACGCCAGGGATATGATGTCTCTCACTTACAACCTGGCCTGCAGAGTACGTGCCCTATGTCCACACCCCAGCTGTCCAGTAGGAGCTCGTCGCTTCAATAGAGACACGGTCTGTCGAGACAAGCTTAGCTGCACCCCCTGTGTTATGACCAGGTGAGGGCGTACAGTACACCGGGATAGCACAAGTCAAACGGGGCTGTCCTAAACTTACAGTGGGCCAGTCGCGCCAGTTCCGGGACGATAGCGCAGCTTACCGAAGGAGGGTGTTAAGTCGAGGCCAGTGGTAGGATTCGTACATAATAATAGACATAGACGTAGCTATCACCACATAAATCGCACACAGCTAATGCATGTCATCCATTATGTACCCCGGTTTTAATTTGACTGGTATTGTACATCAATAATGAGAGAGATAGGTACCATTTAAATCAAACTTCTGCATTAACACGCTGTCATCTCGTTTGCGTTAGGTATCTACAATTGAAGCATATCGTATGGGTCAGTTTATCTCATTGGTAGTACGGCTCCCAATAACCACACTCAGTCACGTCACCATTCGCACTGCGTCTGCCCCAGTTCTGTCCCGAGCCCCAGCGCCTTGTGCTTGTTTTAGTAGCTCGGTGTGGTTAGCGTGCCAAAGTATTGGTAGTCTGCTAGGCTGGCTCTATCCCGCTCAGTCAATTATTTCAGTCCATGACACTTATGTCTTGCATTATCGTGGAAATGTGTGAGAACGTTTATCGATCAGGTAAACGTGCCTAGGGAACGCAACGTACAATATTATTGCATGCGAATATTATACTATTTCGTGTGCTTTTTATTGTTCTATGCCCTTCTATTTCTGCTTGATTGTGTTGTGATTTGTGCAGGCGCACTCGTCCTTTATTGTCCAATATCATTGTCCATTGCTTTGATTTGTCTTCGATTGTTCTTGGATTTCCATGTCCCTCAAATCTCCTAAATCATTTATGGACGCTATCTTATGACATTAATGTTATGCTTCTTCTGACATATGGCCCGATATAATTACGATTTTGTTATCTTTTCACGCCGTAAATCCTAATTAGTGCATGGCCGAAGACTGTTTTCCCATTGGCCATGTGCTTAACTGTAGCGGTGTATTAACTGAGTGTTAATACACTCCCAAAAGTGATCATACACTTGCTAAGCCTCAAGGTAAAATGACCCTGCATTGAACTCTTGGAAAATATTGTACTTGTGCTCTAAACAATCAGTCTTCGGCCATGCACTAAATCGTTTTATGCACTCGTGGCATAAAAGATTCCGTTTATGAACTCGCCTTCGGCTCGCTCATAAACTGAATCATTAATGCCACTCATGCATAAAACTATAATAGTATGCGTCCGATAGTGCTCCCTGGCAGTGAGCATCATTAATGTGTGCAACCTTGCTGCTTTAGCTTCAACCCTGACCCTCCTGTTGGCAAACCGCTCACGATCTAATACTGTTATATCGCTGTTTGAATGTGTGTTGTATGCAATGTCAAACTGGCATAGTTGCATTAATGACTCTCGAAGGCTTAGTAGAAATGACATGGTGGAATATTATTCGGTATGACGCAGGTATGACGTATGCTCGTGTGTGTAGACACATTTATGTTAATTTGTTGGTCTTACTTTGTTTTGTTTATCATATTGTTTGTTTAGGAGAAATTTACGCTCCAATTTCGCTGCCTTAGTATGTTGTTAAATCACTGTTTTGTTAAGTTCGTCTCACACCAAGGGCATTTTTCCTATGTTCGATGTGCTCGGCATTTATTTAGCAACACTGCTCGGTTGAATCTGATTGAGTTGCGGTGTCAGTCGCGTCAGGGCTGGGATACTTGTGCGTATTGTCACAGTGAGCTGTGCGGTGTGCCATTTGTACGATGTGCATCACTTGTCGGCCTCTGTTGGTGGCAGCGATCAACGCATACGCGTAGTGTTGGCTGCTGCCGCTGTTGACGTCACAGTTGATACCAGTTGATTGTTGTTGTTCGGATTTCATAGCGCGGCTCTGTGGCGGCCGCCGGTCGTGTGTCTGTACCCAATGATGGATGTTACTGTATGAGATTGGCGAGAGACATGACGCCGTACTATGTGAAGCACTTCCGGCGAGCGATACTGGCAGTCTCACGGAGCGGGGAGGAGGGCAGGGGCAGGGGTCACTCGTGTGAGTCGACCCCGTCCTACCCCTCCCCGTCTCTCCCGGGATAGAGCGGGGAGGAGGGCAGGGGCAGGGGTCACTCGTGTGAGTCGACCCCGTCCTACCCCTCCCCGTCTCTCCCGTGGTACCACTGCGGGTTGGTGGGAACGAGGGAGCGGAGATTTGTGAAATGTGATTTATGCACAGTCGAACAGAGGACATGTGGCGGTGTTTCGGCGTGTGAGTTCTGTACAATACATATGCCAATGCGTGCGTTTAGTGTTTTAGCGGCGTTTCTGGATATGGGACAGTGCCGGTGTATTTAGGAAGGCTGTTAAATGTGTATTTATTTTAGAACAGCCAAAGTTTTGGTACTCTCATGAGCTGAAGCGAAAGCAAAAACGTGCCACTTGCTACATTCTGCATATTATGCTCCAAATATTTTGATATTTAACGTTCCGTTACTAAAATTACATTTCAACAAGTACTAGATAATTTTTCGTTCATTTTAACCCTCGTCCGGGTAGGGCAAATTCACTGCGTGTCCGGGTAAGGAGAGGGCGTGTTGGTACGACCCCCCTTGGCGTTTCGCCCCTAATTGAGCTAGAGCTTCAATTAAAAAACGAACGTGTTCCTTGTGACGAGATGAAGCCATTGACATATGATTTTAAGGTCCTGGGTCAATATGTGACCTCTAAGGTCATGTCAAAGACCAAAATGTCACAAATCGTAAATGTGTGAAAATTGAATACTGATCTAGCCAAAATAGTAAAGGAACGTCTTCTCATGCTTAATACATGCTAAATTTGAAATCAGCGTCACAAAATGACCTAAAAAACTGCAAAATTAAAAAAGGTCATGTCAGGTCATCTGAGGTCAGTGACCTGAGTTGACCTTTGGAAGCGCATGACCCCAGTGAAACATATAATTATATGTCGAATGGCTCCAAGATTTGAAATCGGCGTCAAAAACTGTCCTAAAAGCGGCCAGAAGCCAAAAAAGCCATCGGAGGTCAGTGACCTCGGTTGACCTCAGAAAAGGTCAGTCGAGGTCACAATCTAAGCAGAAGACACACCTGTCACCTGAAAACACCTTTTCAATTGCTCCTGAACGTCAAACACTCGGAAACTAAACATGTAACAAGGATCGGTACTACAGGACGCCAGTTTCGCCTGGCATGACCTTGAGAAACAGGTCATAGGTCACGGGTCATGAAAGTTGGAAGTTCGTAATTTTCAGACTATGCGACAAATTGTTTATTCATTTTATGTATTTATTTGCCATGATCGCCAACGGAACAAGCCATTTACAAGTGAAGTCACTCGCGAAGTTCAAAAGTAGGGTACTGAAAATTTAATCACGATCGGTTACAAACTACGTGAGTTATTTGGGAAAAACCGAGGGGTGGCAACCACCCCCTACCTGGGTGAGGGTTTAATAAAGTTGCCACATTCAACTCCAAGTACTTATATTTATCATGGCATTCATTGTCTTGTTTAGAACTCTGACCAGTACCAATGTGAGATTCATCCGTGACCGACGCGTCACCATCCCCCATGGAAAACTTCGCCACCGTCAGCATAGCCAGCAGCCACCATCTGTTGGAGCGGCTTCAGCCAACCATCATCTCTGATTTGCTGAAATGCTGGTGTTTTAGTGTTGTTCAGAGGATAACTTACCAGTGGAGTCGAGATGCCCTGTGCAGCCGGCGAGATGGCCGTCTTCCAGCTGGGTGGGGTAATGGAGGGGACAGCACTAGTCAAGTAAAGCACCACAACGCGACAGGATGTTGTATCACCTCCACTTCGGGTCCAAACTGGCACCGAAATGGGCGGTTTTATTTTATTTGCTGATAAAAAATTGTGATGTTGCCAGGGCTATATAATATAAATATGTTATAATATGTTGATGTTGCTACGAACAGACATGTCGTTTTGTTGAACCATGCTGTTCGAGCTCAGGCTTAGGTTGGCAGCATGTCAAATTTAACAGAGTAGGTGCCATACGTTTAGAATCATCGTAGTACATAGTAATAAGTATGCTCTTAATTTACTACTTTATTGTATTTGCTGACGAAAAACTGCGATGATGCTACGAACAGACATGTCGTTTTGTTGAACCATGCTGTTCGAGCTCAGGCTTAGGTTGGCAGCATGTCAAATTTAACAGAGTAGCAGGTCCCATGTTTAGAATCATATGCTGTGGGGTGCTCTTAATTTAAACTGCACCGGGACATACAGTGCCGTTGAATATTTGTATTTCAATGTAACTTCTTTGGTGCAAGTGAATGACACAAAAGCACTTGACTGGCAATGCTGGCTAGCAATTTAATTTATCACAACCTTGCTAAATAATGGCATGGTAAATTAACAACCGGAACAGATTAATGTAATTTAAGGTGAAAATAAGCCGAATTAAACTGGATACAATCAGAAGTGATATGTCAAAAATGCAATGTCAGTCATGCTATTGGATGCCCACCTCGGGCTTGGCCCAAGCCCGAGGTGCCTGCCGTCTTATCAGTCTTATCAGTGCCTGCCGTCTTATCAGTTCAGAATTTAGGAGCTCTCCCATTTAAAGCCGTTCTGAACAAGTCCCTGGTGAACGATACCCTGCCGTTGCTCGATTAGTTCGCTGCGAGAAAACAAAGCTGGTTGGTTCCACCACAGATTATATAATCTGTGGTTCCACGATGTCAGACGATCGCTTCCCGAGCTGTTAAGCCCTCCGCCGAGCTGCCGCGGCCCTGTGCGGGCGGGAGGCTTCGTTCGGGCGGCTCCTACGCGCGCGCCGCCAGTCGGCCGGCCGCCCTATCACGAGTTTCCCACTCTGTCCGCCAGGCGCCGCTGGTGCGCCGCTGACCGATCGATGCCGACGCAGGGCGGCGGCGCGGCCTCACGTGCGTCCGAGTGGCGGGGGCGGCAGTGGCGGCGGCGGACTGACGGGCGGGTGTACGGCCCAGTGGCGGCGGCAGGAGACGACCGACTCACCCCAGTCACCACTGACAAACGGCCGGTGAGTACCGCACTGTCCGACCAGCTGCCGGACCGACCCCAGCTGAGCTGACCGCGCCAGCCGACCTCGGCAGCGGACTGCTCGGTAGAGAGATCACCCCTCGGCTTCACTTGACCTGACATGACATGATATATAATAACGATTGCCATTGTCACGCCCAATCTCACCTCAAAGACCCTTCGATCGGTACCGGTAACTTCCCAGTTCACACGCATTATACAATCCAACCTGACTGATTCGGCTTTCTTAGCGTTAATTACGCTGCTTATCAGACTTCAACCGATCTTACGTGGCGAACTAACTACTGCCGTTTAAATACGACCTTTCATCACATATCCTGGCGTGATTAAAGTCAGCCTGCGCGACTGAAATTAACTAACTTGCATATACTGCGTTCTGCTCGCCCTTTTCGGCCACGTTCAGCCGCGTCAGCGCCTGCGGAAATGACTGCTTAAAAGAGCTTTATCAAATGCCGCTGAATTATGAGGCTTAGCTCCTTTTATCCCCTTAAGTTCCATTGACACCATATTCCTGCAATACGGGAAGTGCTGCCGGCGTCCCTGGTGACCCGTGTTTCGGTCCGCCATCTGTTCAGCTGGTGCAGTTATCAGTCGGCAGCCGGCAGTGGGGCGGGCCGGCCCGGTCCGGATGACTGCGTGATCCGCCGGCTGCGTGAGGTGATACCCCGCTCCGTGTGTGCCGCCCGCGCCGTGTCGGCTGACCCGCTGACCTTGAACACAACAGAACGCCATCGGCCGGCGGTGGCAGCTTCACGAGCCGTCCGTCTGGGTAGACCGAGCCGCCGCCCGCGCCGCGGCCCGCGCTCGTCCGCCGCTCCACGCCCCCGCCGTCGGGCGGGCTGAATCGCACAAATTCTGAAAAAACTTTCGATTTCAACTTTGCTTATGTATCAGTAATGAATTTTAAACAAACTTTTCCCTAGTTTAAAGGGGGTAGTGGCCTTCTCCTTTTGAAATGTCAAAATATATTTTATTACGGTAAGAGCTATTGCTTTGATTATTGCTTGACGATAAAATTCACGTCTGGAGCCCCTTTAAGTTGAATTTTACTTATAATTCTGTTTTGCATTTGGTTTTGTTTCAAACAAACTTCATATAAACGATGTCATATAAAACAGAGATAAGCGAGATGTACCGTATAATAGGCGCACTAAGACGATGAAACAAACCTGCTACATGAGCAACTGTTCGAGTAGGTTTGTTTACAGCTGGAATTGAAAATCGGCAGCTGTTTCAGTGCTCACGGAGTTGTTTCTAATTGCAGAGCTCATTATCAATATTTATCGTATGTAATCATTAAATGTCTCTCTAGTCAGAGCGAAAGCTGCTCTGGCGACCAATCGAATAAATTAAGTACTTCCAGTATGTGATTGGCGACCTTGAAATATATCAGCAACTAAAGTGAATCTGGGGAAATGAAGTGTATGGCTAAATTCAGAAAAATCTGTTCTACAGACTAGTGTCAACCAGTGGCGGATCCAGAAAATCATCAAGGAGGGGGCCATCAATTGCAGTAGTGCCCCTACCTATACCCAAATCTGAAAACTCGACGGATTTGGTCCACTATATTTTTAGGGTGCCCCTATTTAAGCATTTATTTATTATTTGCAAAATGTTAAGGACCCCGCAGGTCAGCAGAGTGCCCCCCTCAGCCGGCCAGAGTGCCCCCTGAGGCGGCTAGAGTGTCCCTCAGGAGACAAGAATGCCCCTCAGGCGGCTAGAGTGCCCCCTCAGGCGACAAGAGTACCCCTCAGGCGACGAGAGTACCCCTCAGGCGACAAGAGTGCCCCCTCAGGCGACAAAAGTGCCCCCTCAGGCGGCCAGAGTGCCCCTCAAGTTCGAGGCCCAAGGGGGGGGGGGCATGGCCCCCTGGCCCCTCCCTCTGGATCCGCCACTGGTGTCAACAACTTCACATGACCAATGTGAGTAGGCATACTCCCTTTAGTTTAACGTTCATATTGACATATATATATATATATATAAACAGTCAACTCCTCGGCAGGCAGGTATATTGCGACTTACGAGCCTTGCATACTCCAAGTAATGTTGTTTGTCCTGTGTCTTGAATTCGTCCAGTTGCATTGTGTATTGCATTGAGTTATCAGCACGCTGTTACCAGACATAGACATGCCCGGTGGTGCGGTTTTGCAACGTCTATTCATACTGCACTGGTGACCAGCATGACCCCTGTCCCGTTATACGGCGCAGCTTGTAGCTCTAAAATACCACAGCGGAATGCCTCGGTTGCGAAACAATAGCCGTTTTCACGATGGGTTATTTTGCGCGAAACGTTTAAAAACTACAAGATGTTTTAAATTGTAGTAGTATGTCTTCAACGATGGACTAATTGGCGCGAAAACTGTTATTTAACTCTCGCCCTACGGTTCATACGGCGAGGGTTAAAACATTTCTCGCCAATGTAGGCCCATCGTAGAGACGGCACCACTGAACATTTTAAAGCAGTTTTTAAAATGTTTTAAAACATTTCGCGCAAAATAAGCCATTGTGAAAACGGCTAATAGCAGTGACGGCATCGCTAGCGCCCCGCACAGCACGTCCTTCCAAACGCGTCTACACTGACTGTGAGACGGAGCGTCCCGCACAGCACGTCCTTCCAAACGCGCCTACACTGTCTGTGAGACGTAAATAGAGTTCGGAGGGACAAGTATTGCTATTCAACTTTAAATTGCACAACAAACATTACCAGTATGACAATGTTTGGGTTTGCGGTGAGCTGAAAGGCTTACCGCCTATGAGATTATTGTAAGAAGATACCGATTGTAGCACCTGGGAGTGGGGTCTTGTCCTGTGTTATATTGTATGTTGATAGGCTTACTGTCGGCTTTCTTCGCATTGTCTTCGCCTCGTAATTAAATAGGTATTTGTGCAAGTAACTTCTAATTATCGGGTGACTGCCACTAACTACTTATTTACCAGTGGATATTTAACACGGATTAAATTTTCCTTTTGATTATCTTAATAAACGTAGTCCGTATTTGAATGAAAGGATTCCCGAGGTCAGGTCACGCGTTAACCCTCGCCGGTGAAGAGGGTGGATGCCGCCCCGTCGGTTTTTCGAGAATTACTCGCGTAGATATCTACTGATTGCGATGAAATTTACAGTATCATACTATTGAACAATTTGACACCTACTCCGAAAATTTTGAACTTCCAACTTTCATGACCCGTGACCTATGAGTTATGACATGTTGCTCAAGGTCATGTCAGTCAGGCGCAACTGGCGTCCCGTAGTATTGATTCTTGTTACATGGGCAGTTCCGAGTGATTGTTGTTCACAGTTCAGGAGCATATGCACAAGTGTTTCCAGGTGACAACTGTGGTTTCCGCTGAGATTGTGACCTCGACTGACCTTTTCAGGGATCAAGCGAGGTCACTGACCTCTGTTGACCTCTGATTACTTTTTGGGGATTCTGTCCGTTTCTAGAACAATTTATGACGCTGATTTCAAATATGGGAACCATTTTACATAATTATATGTTTCACTGGAGTCATATACTTCCACAGTTCAACCCAGGTCACTGACCTCAGGTGAGCTGACATGATCTTTTTGGAATTTGACACTTTTTAGGACATTTTGTGACGCTGATTTCAAATTTGACGCCCATTAACTGAGGTGTTTCTTCACGATTTAAAGGGACACTGCCTCTTCCGGATGATATCGCAAAAACATGCTAAAACAAGTATAAGGGACTAAATATTATTTGTAATCGTCCTCTTATGCTCACCAAAGCAACGCAAATACATAAAACTATAATTTATTTAATTTGTCATAATATAAAAACGGTTTGCGATTTCTAGACACCACTAGATAATATGGCAGCGATTGAGCGCCAAATTCAGCGCAGTTCAGACATTTCCATATCTGTAAACAACACTGTACAGGGAGTACCTTAAGCAATGTAAACAATCCGATACAAAACACCTCGGTTGGAAAAACTTTATCAATAGTTGGAGGCTTAAAATGCCTTCGTCAAAGTCAAAAGCCCTTCGGGGAAAATATTTCCTTCATTCAGGAAATTATTTCCTTTCATGCCTATGATTGAGTTTAAATCAGGGCATAATAGGACATTAAATGTTTTCTGACATTTATAAATTTGGTAGAATGCCTAAGCAAAAAATATAGATATTTCCATAGTGCACAAGGCTGCCAATTAAATTGATTTTGGGTACGTAGTGGTGCGGACTCGTCAGCCAGTGGCTGGAATAAAACTGAACTTGAACCGATGATATTTGGGCCACTGAACGAAATTTAAAAAAAAATAACTTCATGGTGCTTATCAAATCTGGTTGTTCATTAAAACATATCAAAATTTACTTTCAACGGACAGTTCCCTTTAACAATTTGTTAATAAAAGGGACTGTCCAACCTTAAAACAAATGTTGTCCAAATGTACGTTGTTTGTGGTGCAAAAATATGAAGTGAATGCTGGCTGAAACACGATTATGGGACATTTGTTTCTTCACGACAGTGCTCCAATTTCATAAAAAAACAGTTTTAATATTTGGGCTGATGACGTCATATGAAGGAATTTTGGGGAAAAAATAAAACCTTCACGCTGTTATTAAGTAGGGACTAGTGTATGGCAATGTATGCCAAAGTAAAACAGTCGAACTAGTAATCAACAATTTAGCAAAGAGAGACTACGACATCGGCTCACGCCACCATTCAAACTACATGGGGGCTGGCCCCCATGTACAGATTGCAAAATCAAACTCCGAATTTCTCTGTGATTCGACCTCAGTGGTTGTTTTAACTTATACCATACATAATTTCAATGCCAAGACCGCAAATGGCTATCTCATTTCAAATATTATGTTAAGGTGGGACAGTCCCTTTAATGGTTTAAGTTCGGAAGAGACTCCCATCACTGATGAGCAAGAGACATGGATTATCTTGGAATATAGGGCCGTAATTAGTTATACAGCTGTCCGGGGGAATTTCAGACAGACATTTGGAGTTCATCCGAAGAATGTTCCGAAGGACACGGCATTCAAACGTCTGATCGATCGGTTAGTAGTGAATAAGGGACACGCCAAGATTAGCGTTGTGACTACTGGCAGACCGCCGTACCCTGACAACACGGTGAAAGCCGTAAAGGATTTCTTGGTCCTTTCCTGTCCAGAAAAGAAACGGTTTCACTTCGCCGTGTCGCATCATAGCTCAAGCTATTCCTAACCACTGTCTGGCGCCGCACTGTTCGGCGACGGCTAGTTGTTTCTGAATGTTGCATTTTATCATGATTAATTTGCTAAAGCATAGTACTGTTCAGTTCACGCGCTTATCATGCCAATAAAACCGACTTTTCGTCTTCCATGTTCAAGTGCAATTTTTGGAATGAAAAATACAAATCATTGGAATACAAAATATATTTTCAAATTTGTACAGAAATCCTCTATTCAGGCATATGCTGTTTAATTGTTTTTGAGGACTATTTCTTATCGTGAGAGACAAAATAAAAATTTAAGTTGTTTTGAAACACCTGTATACCTTTATGTTGATTGATTTACCTTATATACTCACGTTTTAACTTTTTCAGTTTTCAGCTGCGGCATTCTGCAGCTGTTCAGAGCTGCTTCGGAGATGGACGGCTCAGTAATTTGTGAATACAAAACCACTCTTTTTACCGGTGCAAATTGAGTGAAAGAGTGCAGTTACGAGGGACAATTTTCACAAGGTAACTGGTCGAATGTGGAAGTCGTCAGCTATTGGGTTGAGACTCAAGGGATGTTTTGGTATTCAGTGAACCATTGGATGCGATATTCATTATAAGTACAATTGTATAATTTTAAAGCCATTATTGAATGCATTTGATATCAGCACTGTCGGATCCAGGGGGCATTAGGGGCAAAAGCCCCCCTCCGCAGGAATCTGGGGGTATTCAATACAAGTATGCAGTATACATTTAATACAATAACAATACAAAACAATGTGCGCGTTCCCTGCACTGAACGTGAAAACAAAGATCTTAGAGGAAAACTGTGAAAGTTAACAATTGTTCGGGGATAGATAGCAATTTATCGTAAAAATGACCTTTGCAGCAGGGGCATTCCATGACAGATCAACCAAACAAATCTCGAAATAACACCCTATATCTCAGATTTCAAACAAACTGTGTCTAAGGGGTTATCTGAGCCGTAGATTTAAGCTGTGACATTTCAGCCTATCCGTCAACGTTTTTGATTATAGCCCAGGCCATTATTCGATTTTGTTCAAACTTTTAATTTTTTAGCGCGTCGATACTCCAATCTAAAGATATGGGATTGCATTATAATCCTATATAATTATTCAGAATCATCATAAATCATAGATTAATGTCAATATAAATATTTTTCGAAAATTTCAAAATTTTCCAAACGCGATTTTAAGCAAAATACCACTGTTTTTCATAATGGCCACTAAAAAATTGTGATGTTTTCTTTGCCGCATTAACTTTAAAAATATATGCCATCGATAGTCAAAATATTTGGAGATAGACTTTTCTCTAAAATATTGTATTTAATTTTTGAAATTTGAAAAAATGTAAATGGACACCAGCACAATAGTTAAATAATAACTTTGCACGTAAGTGTGTTTAGAGAGCTTAATCCGAACAGATTATTATCGCCTCATCGAGTTGCATTTGAATGATACATACACGACCATGCAAGGCTTGCCTCTTGACTTCAAGGTCACGTGACTTAAGGTCACCCGGTGCAGCCAATGTCAGATCGACCCAAACATAACACTTATCTTCTCGTAGTTTGATGAAAATATGTTTTGTGGGTTATCTGGGTCGTAGCTTCACGCTGTTAAATCTACTGCCTCGTCTGTTGAATGGTTTTAAAGTTGCAGCTTTTCGGTGTTGCGTAAACCTCGATTTTTTCAGTGTGTGAAATCTCCCATCTAAATAATATGAGTCATATTAAACCTAATATATACATAACAGTCATCAATAAATTTAAGAATATGTACTGAATTAACATTTTTCTTGAAAAATTCCAAAATTTTGGAAATTTTTTTAAACCAATTTTTTACAGTGGGGTTAGTTTATTTTAAATATATTTTTTGTGACCTTGAGGCTCACGCCACAGTCCTACTGTTCACAGGATCACCATGTTAATGCATCATTTATAGATTATACATCTCAGCGAGGAAAATTAGTAGTCTTATTCAGAGTTTACGCTCTATAGCGCTTTCACGTGCAAAGTTATTATCAAGTAACGTGCTGTGATAAAATTATTTTTCCATTTTTAAAAAATATTAAATAAATATTATATAGAAAAAGTCTATTCCTCCATTCCTCCAGTGAGTGTGTTTACCATCGAAGGCCTTATATATTGAAGTCCATGCTGGCAAAAAAACATTCATGATTTAGTGCCATATTCACAAAAAAGTGTTTTTTACTTAAAAACGCGTTAATTTTTCAAAAATCTTTGGAATTTTTTCAAAAAATTTATATCACATAGATATATGGTATGTTGATTCTTATCATATATAGGTTTGAATGACTCCTACAATTTATATGGGAAATATCGCCCGCTGAAAATGGAAGGTTTGATCAAAATTGAAAAATGCCTGAGGCTATAACTCGAAAACATTTTGACGGATGGTGCTAGCAATTTCATAGCGTGAATATACGTCTTAGATAACCCATAAACGCAGTTTAATCGAAATCTGAGATGTAGGGTGTTACAGCTTGGTCGATCTGTCATGGAACAGTCAACCCCAGAAAAGAACCCCAGCAGTCAAAATCATGCTATCCACTGTCAAAAACTGGAAAATTTTGCGCCACTTCGCGGCATCACACAAGTTTCGCTGTTGTTATACAAATAAGGAAAATTTATAAATGAATTCCATTAAATGTCTGCCAGAGGTTCTCTCTCCTTGACGGTTATTCCTGGCCCCAGGGCTCACTCCCTTTATGAAATATTAACTTTCAAGCAGGCTTCATGTTAATCCTAGCGCTACGGGAGGGGCTGACAACCCCGTGAGGTTCTTTTTGAATAACTTCTTATACATGCGGCGCATCTTGCTAAAAATTTCAGTAGCCGAGTTAACAAGAATTATACGTATCGTATTAAAATTTGCAGTGTATACGACTATAAAGATCATGCATTACCTATGACCTTTTCGTCAAGGTCATGTCAGACCCCAAAGGACCATCGATCTGAACCTAAAGGTCACCAGTTACTCAAGTTGGGATAATTTTGGATTCTCCTTTTGACTGACAAAACGGTGCCTACTAAGCGCCCAGTACATGTGCTATTGTGCTGCATGCAAAACACATAGCAATTCTCATCTATGGTGACAATTTCCGTTACCTAAGAGGTCATTAACTGGCCCTGACCTACAAATAGATATATCGCCTGATAGCTAATACAACGACCAACATTTTGACGCTAACATAATAATTACGAGCGAGCGCGAAGCGCGGAGCGAGTCCTCATTGAATACCGGATTTTTCTCACATATAAGCGGCCGACCCGGCCGGGCCAGACCGCGACGCTGGTCAGAAGCTTATATCTTTTGAACCCCGCATCCGATTGACAAGCGGTCTTCGCCAT
>VOPJ01016572.1:34970-44970 GCA_014673585.1 Semibalanus balanoides
AACAGACAGGGGAACAGGTCAGTACACACCGCGGGACTGAAACAGACAGGGGAACAGGTCAGTAAACACCGCAGGACTGAAACAGACAGGGGAACAGGTCAGTACACACCGCGGGACTGAAACAGACAGGGGAACAGGTCAGTACACCACCGCGGGAGCTGAAACAGAACAGGGGAACAGGTCACGTACACACTGCGGACTGGAACAGACAGGAACAGGTCAGTGCTTGCGAAGGCTAAACAATGTTCATTCTATTTTTATTTCTTTTTGGAATGGAATTTTGATTATGATACGAAACCTTAAAAGAAAGACGAATAGGCACAACATATAAGAGCGTTTCTTCTATAACATAATTTGTGTTCAAATAATATGTTTATCACGATTGAGCATAATGAAAGCGGGACAAGTATGAGATGACCGTTTTCAGTTGGCCGCTATGCCGCCGCTGCATTTATTATACGATGCTGTGGCCATGCGGCGATGAGTCTGTCTGGCCAGACATGGTGAGCCAGGCTGACGTTAGTCAGGAAGAGTGATGCAATCAACTACACGGTTAATGTCACCACCTGCACCCGAGTTACCCACACTCCGGCCCAGACCGTCCACCATCCCGGCGCGACCAATATCGGCCAAGGTCAACCGGTAATATCGAGCTGGTGCCAACTGCATGGTGCAGATAAAGGCACCACTGCTGCGTGTGCATCAGGTGCAGATAAAGGCACCACTGCTGCGTGTGCATCAGGTGGTGCAGGCAAAGGCACCACGTCTGCGCGTGCATCAGGTGCAGACAAAGGCACCACGTCTGTGTGTGTATCAGCTCCATGCGTGACAGGCGACTTAGCACAGCAGACTCTCTCGAGATGACCCTGAACAACTGAACAACTGAACTGTAGCTGAAAGTCACTGGACAGAGGCACTCGAGTGAGGGCAGGCGAGACAACGATGGATATCTTTAACGTATGCCCTCAGTTGTCGACCATGCGTCGACAATAAGCCGACTTAAATACCAAGAGCTTATTATCGTCTACGCTGACGAGTAACGGCAGCATATTCGCGAGCGTTAATTAAAACCAGATGTTTGCCCAAGAGTTGTTGTGACCTTGCGTCTCGGCTACGATCGGTAAGTAAGAATCTGTGTTCCTTGGCTGGAGGCCTGTCAGAAAGGACGTTCAGAGTTGTTATCAGGCTACAATACCTACCCGGCCCTGCATTCCGTTGAACCGTGACTACAGACACCTCGACAACATGGACATCCATAATTGGTGGCAATTGCATCCCATTTTGGCACAACCAACGTGAAAGAGCAGGAAAGAGACTCGTCCTGCAGCTCATCCACTTTTTTATAGTAAAACTTTTTTCTTCTTAATTTTATTGAAGTTTCAATGTATGCCGTTCTCTCAACATCAAGATCAAGATGACAGTCACAATCTAAAACGAAGTGTATGTTTTAATTACAAAGTCAACTAGCCAAGTGTTGTGTAAGCAAACGAACTCTGTGAAAGGAGGACGAGTGCAGATAAAAACAGAAGACAAGGACAAAGGCAGAAAAGAGAGGAACAAGAAAGAGAGCGAGAGAGCACGAGAGAGCGAAAGAGTGAAAGAGTGAAAGATCGAGAGAGCAAAACTCAAAAGAGCGAAAGAGCGAGAGGGCAAAAGAACGTGAGAACGAGAGAGCAAGCGTGTGTGCGTGTGTGCATGCGTGCGCGTGCGGGTGCGGGTGCGCGCGCGCGCGCGCGTGTGTGTGTGTGTGTGTGTGTGTGTGTGTGTGTGTGTGTCTGCGGCCATGGCTGCAGGAGGAGGTCGGTGAGACGGCGCACGACACACGCTGGTGCAGTAAACAGTCATTACTGGGACGGCGGCCGGCCGCAACCAGGTGCGTGATGCTCCTCAGGGGATAACGGCCCGGCCTGATACCACCCACACCGGCACGGGACAGACGGACAGACAAGGCAGACTCGGTGACCAGTGCAGCTCAGAGCAGACCGATCCAGGCCAGAGCAGCCCAGATCAGACCACGTCATAGCAGACCAGACCAGACTAAGTGAGACCAGAGCAACTAGACCAGACCAGAACAAACATAAGCAGACCCAGCTAGGTTAGACATATCCAGACCAGACCTGTCCAGACGAGGCCAGTCAGACCAGGTTAGACATGCACAGACCAGACCTGTCTAGACGCGGCCAGACCAGACCAAAGTATATGAAGAGTGTCAAACTCCTGAGGATGATGAGCATTAACAAAGCAAGAGTTGTGAGAGTTGACACTCCGAAAGTGGTGAGTGTTGAAAGTCGACACCCCGAGAGTGGGGAGGTAGACACTCACCCCGAGGGTGGGGAGGGTAGACACTCACCCCGAAAGTGGAGAGGTAGACACTCACCCCGAGAGTGGGGAGGGTAGACACTCACCCCGAGAGTGGAGAGGTAGACACTCAGAGTGGAGAGGTAGACACTTACCACGAGAGTGGAGAGGTAGACACTCTCACCCCGAGAGTGGAGAGTTAGACACTCACCCCGAGAGTGGAGAGTTAGACACTCACCCCGAGAGTGGAGATATAGACACTCACCCTGAGAGTGGATAGGTAGACACTCACCCCGACAGTGGGGAAAGGGTAGACACTCACCCCGAAGAGTGGGGAGGGTAGACACTCACCCCGGAGAGTGGAGAGATAGACACTCACCCCGAGAATGGATAGGTAGACACTCACCCCGAGAGTGGAGGAGGTAGACACTCACCTCCGAGAGTGGATAGGTTGACATCACCCGAGAGTGGAGAGGTGGACACTCACACCGAGAGTGGGAGGGTAGACACTCAACCCGAGAGTGATAGGTTAGCACTCATCCGAGAGTGGATAGGTAGACACTCACCCCGAGAGTGGGGAGGTAGACACTCACCCCGACAGTGGGGAGGGTAGACACTCACCCCAAGAGTGGAGAGATAGACACTCACCCCGAGAGTGGATAGGTAGACCTCACCCGAGAGTGAAGAGGTAGTCACTTCACCTCCGAGAGTGAAGAGATAGACACTCACCCCAAGAGTGGATAGGTAGACACTCACCCCGAGAGTGGGGAGGTAGACACTCACCCCGAGAGTGGGGAGGTAGACACTCACCCAGAGAGTGGGGAGGGTAGACACTCACCCGAGTGTGGAGAGATAGACACTCACCCCGAGAGTGGATAGGTAGACACTCACCCGAGAGTTGGGAGGTAGACATACTCACCCCTGATAGTGTGAAAAGGGTATGACAATCACCCGAGACGGGGAGGGTAGACACTCCCCGAGATGGAGAAAGATAGACACTCACGCCGAGAGTGGAATAGGTATAAACTCACCTCCGAGAGTGGAGAGTTAGACACTACCTCCGAAGTGGGAGAGTAGACACTCACCCCGAGAGTGGAGAGGTAGACACTCACGCCGAGAGTGGGGAGGGTAGACACTCACCCCAAGAGTAGAGAGATAGACACTCACCCCGAGAGTGGATAGGTAGACACTCACCCCGAGAGTGGGGAGGTAGACACTCACCCCGAGAGTGGAGAGATAGACACTCACCCCGAGAGTGGATAGGTTGACACTCACCCCGAGAGTGGAGAGGTGGACACTCACACCGAGAGTGGGGAGGGTAGACACTCACCCCGAGAGTGGATAGGTAGACACTCACCACGAGAGTGGAGAGGTAGACACTCACCCCCGAGAGTGGAGAGGTAGACACTCACCCCGAGAGTGGAGAGGTGGACACTCACCTCGAGAGTGGAGAGGTGGACACTCACCCCGAGAGTGGAGAGTGTGGCGGAGCGCTGCTGGTGGAGTGCCACCAGCCTGTCGATGTCGTCGTCCGGCTCCGAGGTGGGCAGACTGGACATAGAGCGGCGATCCAGTGTGGAGGACGAGCGGCTGGCCAGAGGAGACTCGCCAGCACGGACCGGCGCGCCCGACCGCTCATCTGCTGGGTCACAGAGGTGAGCTGAGGTCAGCTGAGGTCAGACAAGTCAGCCACGGGCAACAGTCAACTCAGGTGGGTCTCCAGGGTCAACATAGCTGCCAGATGGGTCACAAGGGTCAACACAGGTCAGATGAGTCACCGGAGGTCAGATCGGTCAGTAGAGGTCACGTTAGTCACCAGGGTCAGGCGGGACAGACGAGTCGGCAGACGTCAGATCAGACATGTCACCAGAGGTCAGACGGGTCAAATGGGTCAAACAGGTCATCACAGATCAGCTGGTGATAGGTGACCCTACCACGACAGCAAACACACCGACACACAGGTGCCAGCTGTCGTACTTTCACCTGCCAACAGGTGAAAACCCTGATGAGGCCTAATGAACGGTATAAGCGCCAGCGTTGACAATGAAGAAAACTGCACATGGATGGGAAGGGGAAAATTATGCGTAATCATGACGCTATCCAGCAGTTTGGAAGATAATGACCATAGCAATTATGTTGTTTTTATCGATGCACTCAGCGGGTCCACGACTATAGTGGCGGCCATGATGCGGTCGGAGGCAGGATGGCAGAAGCAGAACAGCCGAATAGCTTGCAGGGGCAGTAGTGTCCAGGTTTGAACACCCCGAGCCAGAAGAATGCTGAATATCCCAGGAGCGACTCAGGGAGCGTCATAAGGAATGTTGCATGAGGTTTCATCACATGCCACAGTGTTTTTTCATGGTTTTTTCTCAATGTACCAAATGTAGGTATAACAAAAAAAATCATAAATACATTCGCTTCAGCATTATCAACGATGTTCGATATTATCACTCACAATCAGGCAAGTCAATCGGTAAACACCTTACACCAAGCATTCGTATGAACAGGATGTACTCAACTAGTCCGACACGAGTCTTGCAAAGCTCTTGAAGCTTTTAAAGCTTGCAAACAACAAAATAAAGTTTGCAACTACGCTATATATTTGTTCCCGAGTTTCACGTTTAAAGGGAGTGTGCCTACTCTTTTGAAATGTCAAATATATTTTTATTACGGTAAGAAGCCAATGGTTTGATTATTGGTTACGATAAAATTCCACGTCTGGAGTCCCCCCCCCCCCCCCCCCCCTTTAGTTGAATATTTTACTTAATTCTGTTTTGCATTTGCTTTGTTTCAAACTCAATAAACGATCGTCACTATAAACAGAGTACCGAGATGTTACCTATAATGGCGCACTACAAGACGATAAACAACCTTTAGAGCAATGTTATGGGTTTGTTTACAGTGATCAAGTGAGTCTGTTCGGCAGCTGTAATCAGTGCTCACGAGTTGTTTTCTATTGGCCAGAGCTAACTAATATATGCTAGCGTTTGTAATTTTAAGAGCAATGTTTCTAAGTAGCGAAAGCTCTCTGGTCGACCATCGATAATTAAATACTTTACAGTATGTGATTGGCGACTTGAAATATCTCAGCAACTAAAGTGAATCGTTGGAAATGAAGGCAATGGCTAAATTCAGAAAAATCTGTTCTACAGACTAGTGTCAACAACTTCACATGACCAATGTGAGTAGGCACACTCCCTTTAAGAGAAAACTTCACGGCCGTTTGACCACATCCTATTATCTGACTAACTGAACTTCTGAAAAATCGAAATCCGCACGGAGGTGAGATCAGATCGAACCACGCTATCAAACCAGACCAGAGACCAGATCAAACCACGCCTTCAAACCATCAAACCAACCACCAGACTAAGTGAGACCAGACCAGAACAATCAAAATCCGACCAGACTAGGTTCAACATGATAAGAGTTGGAGAAAGTTTGGCAGCTTGTTCACTGTTAGGAGGTTATTCCAAATGATCACTTGTGCTAATTATTTTATTATTATTTTATTTAAAATAAAAGTCAAATTATTAATAACATGTGGTTTCTTTTGAATAAAATAATATATTATTGGCACAAATGATCATTTGGAACAACTCCCTCTTTAGGTTAGACATGGCCAGATTTGTAACGACTCACATTTTTTAGTCTACTCAAGTCTGACTCAACAGCCGAAGAACTGACTCGACTCTTGACTCAAGTGCTGTGAACAAAAATTAATCGACTCGACTCTTGACTCAAGAGCTGCTTATGAAAAATGAATCGACTCGGCTCTTGACTCAAGTCCTGCTTTTAAAAATTGAGTCGACTTAGCTCATTACTCATCCAGAAATGTCTGACTCATGAGTCGATTCATGACTCAACTCTGAGCCAGTTACAAACCTGACTTTCCCAGATCAGACCTGTTCAGACGAGGCCAGATCAGATCAAAGAGACCCACCACAGATGATAAGCACAGAACGCGGCAGCCTAATCGGCGGTATCAGGGCTTTACGATACGAGTCGAGCAGAGAACTATCATCGTCGTGGTCTCTCGCGCCAGATTCGAACCAGGAACCCAGTCTCTTGCGCCAGATTCGAACCTGGAACCCATGGGATCCAGGGCCAGCGCTCTACCGACAGAACTCCTCAGACGGCACCGCGGCAGGTCAACCAGTGGACCATGAGCTGCACTGCTCTGATTCTCCTATGGGGGAGCGAACCCCATCAGACGTGGGCCTCGTGGAAAGGGTCAGAGCCGTAGATCACTGGTCCCCCTATGGGACCGAGCCTCATCGAAGGACACTTGGCATTGATTCTCCCGTAGGAGCGAACCTCATCAGAAGTGTGCTGCGTGACAGCCGCTGTGACAGGGCAGGGCTGTGGGCCACGGATGCTCCTCCTATGGGACCAAACCTCATCAGAAGCGTGCCTCGTGGCTGTGGCAGGCGCCGATCCAGGATTTTGGTCAGGGGGTGGGCGCCATACAAAAAGTTGCGCCCTCCAGGCGCGCCCTACGGGCGCGCCATAGGCGAGACCCGGTTCAGAGGGGAGGGGAGCGCACACGCGCCCCCTGGATCCACGCCGGAGTGGTGAGAGACATGAACCACTGATTCTCTGATACTCGAAGGAACCGAGTTTAATCATCGGAAGGGATCGCGGCACGAATTCCCTCGCGTCCTCTCGGAATCACAGCTCTGGAAGCAATACGAGTCAGAGCGCAGCCGTGACAGATTCAGTCACAGTCGTGACGGATTCAGTCGTGACATTCTCAGTCGTGACATTTTCAGTCGTGACGGATTCTCAGCCGTGTAGGACGAGTAACACACTGCACTCTGCAGCCGCTGTGAAGATGGCAGCCGATCCAGCACTCACCTACTGCTCAATATATCCCACAGAAACCAACCGCCGAGCAGCCGCTGCTGTTCTACATATATTACAGCTAGGTCAATGGGATCCGGATAAGACCGTACACGTCAAGCCTTAGTGATGGTAAAATGTTATTTACCAACATAGCCGCGTATGTAAATAAGACCTTGCAGTGACATCCGACTTCTTTCAATTTAGTATTTAATTTATGCTGAACTCGACGTCAGGAATATTAGTGAGATTTTTCAGTCTCAGGATCGGCGTTTCGTTACGATTCGGAATGAAATAGAGCGCCATGACAGCAAAAAAAAAATCATTTGGAAAATGAGGTGGAATGATATTTGCCACACCACAATAATTCTCTGGGAAGAAGAGCCAACTATGTACACACGTAAAAGTCTGACAAACCTGATCAAAACCACCCCCGACCACAAAGCTCCTGTCTAGCCAGTCCCGGGAGAACCAACTGCCTTCAAAACACCGGCCATATCAGGACGGGTAGCTCCCAAGCTCGGGTCATCACGTGCCAGGTAGCTCTTCCAAACTGGGGTCATCACGTGCCGGGCGGCGGCGCGGCGACACCATTCTCTGGACACATCCGGCTGCCGTCTGGTTCACCTGCCGGCCGGCCGGCTCACTGCCGCTGCCGCCGTGTCACCGGCCGCGGTGAAAACGCACCGAGTTCCGGCTCGCCTCGGCTGGCCGCGACGCGACACGGGCTCTCTCTCTGCCCGGCTCTGTCTCGGCCCCTGCCTCTCTCTGCCCGGCTCCGTATTGGCCCCCTCTCTCTCTGCCCGGCTCCGTATTGGCCCCCTCTCTCTCTGCCACAGGCTCGTATTGGCCCCTCAGTCTCTCTATGCCCGGCTCCGTATTGCCCCCTCTCTCTTGCCGGCCTGGCCGTATTCGCCCCTGCCTCTCTCTGCCGCGGCTAGTATTGACCCCTCCTTCTCTCTGCAGGCTCCGAGTATTGGACTTCTTTTCTTCTCTGCCGGCTCTTGTCTTCGGCCCCTCTCTTTTACTTCTGTCCCGGCTTCTGTCTCGGCCCCCTCTCTCTCTGCCCGGCTCTGTCTCGGCCCCCTCTCTCTCTGCCCGGCTCTGTCTCGGCCACTGCCTCTCTCTGCCCGGCTCCGTATTGGCCCCCTCTCCTCCATCTGTCTGCGCTCTCAGATCGTCCACGGACGGCCTATCAGAGCGTCATGGCGCTGCTCTCGACCCGACACGACTCGATGTGTGGCTCGGCTCGGCTCAGTGTGGCCCAGCTCGGCTCAGTGTGGCCCAGCTCGGCTCAGCGTAGTGCCCGCTGTGTATGTAGGCAGCAGCACGTTACCGATGTCGGTGGCCGTCTTGGTAGGTCTGTCGCGCCGTAGCCGCGCCGTAGCCGGGTCTAGCCAGCAGACGGAGCCGCAGCCGAGTGGTTCGCAGCCCCCGAGCCGGCGATAAACGGCCGTCTGACCACCTGACCACTTTCTCTCTCCGACAGATAGCGAAGGTGAATGCACCAGTTCCTACAGGAAAAGGGCTCCAAAGAAAATGAAGAAGAAAAGAAGAAAAAATAAAAAGGAAAGGGCTCCAAAGGGATGCTGCATAGCGGTTCGCCCCCTAAAAAGTAGAAACATACGGAACCAAATCAAACCATCAAAGATTTTCAAGGCACCTTCAATATTGGAGAGAATCCAAGGAGAAAAGGTTGACATGCATTGCAATGCGATGCTTGCTCGCACAGTACAATCACCCTAACCAATTAGTTAAGAATTCAAGAAGTTAAAATCTTAAAACTATTTATCTTGATTGTGGTCATATGATCCTGATACAATTTGAATTTGTCATGATATCGCAGCAATGACTGGCAATGGCACCAGGGACGTAGCCAAGGGGACGGGGGCCATGCACCCCCTGAGTAAAATAAATTTACACTAAGTAGAATGAGATTCTCTGACGACCCGACCCTCCCCCACCCCGGACAACAACATATGGCTGAGGAGCAAAATTTGATTTTTACCGCCGCCCCCCCCCCTCCTGATAAAAATCATGGCTACGTGCCTGAATGTCACGCTAGCCAAAATATGAGGCACATGAAGGGATGCTGCATCATTAAACGCGCATTGAATGTATTTGTCGCGGGTATCAGCGCCCACTGCGTTCCATAATCAATGGGTACACATCTGAGTTGCCGTTCTCCGTAGCCAGTCGATGCCTGTTCCGCCATCGGTCTGGTCTCGTCACCACTCACCAGTCTGCTGTTCATTACTGGGCTGACGGTGCGCCATCGGTCAGCGGCGATTGTTCGCCGTCATCGCGCCACAATAGTCGCCGCGCCCCGCCGGACTCCAACCAGACGGGATCCAGGCACCCACACTGGTCCCCGCCTTACAACCGGGACTCCGACAAACGAGTCGATAACAGATCACCTAAACCACCTGGTCCCAAATGGAGTACGCCCAGAAGATTCCTCCGACCAGTACGAGGAGGATTTCGACGGCAAGACACCCTGCAAACCTGGTCCCTTAGCCCGCGACGGACTGCAGCAGACTAGACAGGATTCATAGACCACACCCCACCTGGTCCCACGCCCCGGGCGACCAGACTTCCGACCGCATACGGGCACCTTACAGAACCCTCTCACTATGGTCCGACAAACGCACCCCGCCGGACTCCGACCAGACGGGATCCAGACACCCACCGTGGTTACCACTCCTCCGCCGGACTACCGACCAGACAGGGATCACAGACACCCACCTGGCCCATATTGTTTAAACTCGCCCGCGCAGACTCCTGACCAGATCGGGATCCAGACACACCAATACTGGTCCCACGCCCCGCCAGACTCGCGACAGGGATCCAGAACTTCACACCT
>VOPJ01016572.1:49970-78906 GCA_014673585.1 Semibalanus balanoides
ACAGCAGGCATTTTGGTTGACCAAATGTTGGCCGATTTTGGTTGAGGGTAAAAATGTTCAAGATTTGACCGATTTCCAATTTCAAAATAATATACTTATTTATAAACACTGGCAAAAATAGCTTTGCTGCATCATAATTATAAAACGCACATGTACAGTTAAAAATATAATTGTGAAAGAGAAACTAAATAGATACATTTGCAAAGCAAAATAGTGGATGCCGCATGCAAGATTTCGAGCAAACTGTGCATCAATTTGCTGGGTAGAAATAAGAATGCGTTAAAATGTGACACAAAAGTGAATTGTTGAAGATTAAGCTGACTGAAAAGTGTCCAAAAAATATAAGCCTGACCGACCGATTACCAAATCGGTCAAACATTTTTTCGGTAACCAAAAATTTTGCGAACCGATTGACACGACTGATGTGGAACGTAGTCGATATTTTTCCTTTTTAAGTTTTTTTTTTCTCGAAGCAATTTAAACAGCGTTTCGACAGCAGAAGACATGAGGCATATCATTATCATGGCGAGAAATGGGCTCTGTTGGTAGTTAACGGCACACTCTGTGGTTCCTGAACGAAAAAAGTGGTTGTGTTTTTACGGTTGTCGCAATTGCCTCTTTTCTTACCTATGTGTTTCAACCGTGCTGGAAAGAAAGGGGATAATATAAATAATAAAAAGGAGGATAATATAAATAATAAAGAATACAAAATACAAATAATGAATAATAAGCTTTTTAAAAGGGTACATAATACATCGAAATTATTTGTTCAAAAATGTAATACTCGTCCCCCTCCCCAAGTACAAAATTGTGGCGACACCCATGTTATTTTTATCGCGTGCCTGTCATGTGAAAACTCAGTCGCCGAATGAGGATAATAGGCTGCGGACGGTAACAATGGAAAGAAACAGTTATGCGGTTTCTTTGTAATGATGTTTGGAATAATGACATCACCAACAGGTCACCGGTGACTGTTAATAATGACATCACCAACAGGTCACCGGTGACTGCTAATTATGTCAGACACTCTTCAAATGCTCCAATGTATTATTGTCGATGTGGCATTCAAATTATCGTCAATGTTTTTCCTTGCACTAGAATGATAAGCCTCAATTCACAAAACGATGCAACAACCAACCATGCAGCTGCAGCCAAAATAGACACAGAATCTGACTCTGTTGTCTACGTGGAAACACTGAGTAGGAGCGGTTCCAGTCAATCTTTTCTCGCATGTCTGCAGGTCGGACCGCTCTCCTAGCGTTCCCCACACCACTGTGCCCACCCGCCGTGACCGCGGCAGCGTGGTGACCGGACCGGGTCGAAGTCATCTCCACCGCTGACCGTAGATCCATGGCGCTGCCGGCCATCGTGACCTCCGTAACCCGAGCTGAGGTCAGCGAGCTGGCCGACTGGCTCGTCATCAGGTCGGTCAGGGAGGGAGGGAGGCCTCGGCAGCAACCGCGCGCGGCGGCGGAGTACCTCGATGAGACTCAGCTCTCTGGCCGCGTACAGACAAGGCCCGGTGTCTGCCGCGGCCGGACGGCAACAGCGCCAGATATGACGACGAAGCCAGGAGTACAGCCTCCGCACGCCACAGTCCAGCTGACTGATAGAAAGGAACGCCCGGTAGGAGCCCATGATGCTACCCTCGCCACCGCCACCGCCACCGCCACTGCAAGGATCGCACTGAGAGCAGCAGAGTCGACACGGGCGAGTGAGTGAGCAGCAGAGTCGACACGGGCGAGTGAATGAGCAGCAGAGTCGACACGGGCGAGTGAGTGAGCAGCAGAGTCGACACGGGTGAGTGAGTGAGCAGCAGCAGTCGACCACCGTGGCTGAGTGAGTGCAGCGCAGAGGTCGCGACAACGGTGAGTGGAAGGTGAGGGGGCCATTTGCACGAGTCGACGACGGGTGAGTGAGTGAAGCAGCAGAGTCGACACGGGGCGGCGTGGTGAGCAGCAAGAGTCGATGCACGGGTGGAGTGTGAGTGAGCAGCAGATAGTTCGAAAAGGGTGAGTGAGTGAGCAGCAAGTCGACAAACGGGCGAGTGAGTGAGCGGGAGTCAAGAGTCGAGAAGCAACGTTGGGTGAGTGAGTGAGCAGCAGAGTCGACACGGGTGAGTGAGTGAGCAGCAGAGGGTCGACACGGGCCGACGTGAGTGAGCAGCAGAGTCGACACGCGGTGAGTGAGTGACACAAGGTCGACACACGGGGGTGGTGAGTGAGCACAGAGTCGACACGGGTGACGTTGGTGAGCAGCAGAATCGACACGTGGTGAGTGAGTGAGCAGGCAGGAGTGACGGGCGAGTGAGTGAGCAGCAGAGTCGACACGGGTGAGTGAGTGAGCAGCAGAGTTCGACACATGGTGAGTGAGTGAGCAGGCAGAGTCGGACACCGGGTGAGTCGATGAGCAGGCAAGGTCGACAACAAGGTTGAGTGAGTGAGTCAGCCACGAGTCGACATCGGGTTGAGCTGAGTGGCCAGCAGAGTCGACACGGTGAGCTGAGTGAGCAGCCAGAGTCGACACGGGTGAGTGGAGTGAGCAGCCAGAGCCGACACGGTGAGTGAGTGAGCCGCAGCAAGAGTCGACACGGGTGAGCTGGGCGTGACAGCAAGAGGTCGACACAGGGTGAGTGAGTGAGCAGCCAGAGTCGATCAGCAGGTATGTGAGTGAGATTAGAGTCGACGACAGGTTACGGCACACAAGGGTGATGTGAGTGAGCCAGGCAGAGTCGAACGGGGTGACGTGAGCTGAGGCAGCAGAGTCGGAACCACGGGCGAGTGAAGTGAGCAGGTAGAGTCGACACGGTGTCTAGGGCGAGCTCGAGTGACGCCAGCAGCAGTCGACACGGGGTTGAGTGCAGGTGACGGGCAAGAGAGTTGGGAAGACGGGTGAGATGAGTGACAGTATCAGAGTCGAACCACACCGCAGTGTGTACTGACCAAGATAGCAGCTCGTTCGCATACAGGTAAAGTGAGCAGTGTCAAGCTGTCACACGCTAACAGTGTACAGCGCAAAGTGTAGTACGCACGCCGAGTCACAGCGATTTCGAGCAATTTTTGGTCTTCGTCTGCAATGTGAAATGCGGGGTGAGTGGGAGTGAGCGAGTGACCCATGGGTGAGTGAGTGAAGTNGAGAATGGCGATAGGCCGGATCGGAAGTTGTTGAGGTCTGATCGATCGAGGCCGGAAGTTGTTGAGGTCTGCTCGATCACTCGCCTTGTGCACGGGAGTGACACGATAGGTCACTGGACGTGACCTGATGACCTGACATGCGATGATCTGAGATCAAAACTTTTTTTAAAAATGTGGGTCATTAACGCTTAAACAGCTGTACCAAATTTGACGGCGTTGCGCGATTCCGTTCTACCGCTATTCTTGAAAACCTCAGGAGAGTGAAATTTGGTGTGTTCTTGCTGACTAACTTACCTGCTAGCAGCCACATGATGAATCGAAATGCTGTGACACTTGAGAGCACGAGTAGAGCCCTGTTTTATATGGCGGAAACGACTAGGTCTATTGGGTTACAATTTTGCATGCTTACTAGTCACACCAGTGTATGATTAATAAATGCTTTACACGTGTCGGTGAGGGGGTACACCAATGTGCACTGTGCACGTGCTCCACCGTATTTCAGATCTCGGAAGCTATTGGGCCTATCACGATGAATAGTGCATCCTAAGGAACACCTGACATTCGTTTTGTACGCATCTGAATTCGTCACTATGCACTTGCCAACTGCCCACGTGCGGACCATCACTTTATTCTCCGAGTTCATGCGAAAGCACCCGCTCAACAATCGTCCCCAAAGATGTCTTACTGGACTAGTGAGCTGACGAGAAATATTAGTGTCTCTTTGCGGCCACTCGGTAACTACAATGTACAGCGTGTAACAGTACAATGTCTGATGGCATTGTCTCGCTATTGTATTGCTGTTAGTATTGCCCACACTGTTGCTGCTTCAAGCACGCTTTTTAAATAATTTAGTCCGAATGTTTTGTATGATGGATTTCCAAAGAGCAGGACCCGCGCTAAGCAGGCTTGTTGCGCAGGCCCTGACTCTACCACCGTGCACAATTCCTGTGTGGCGGCAGAATTAGAGACGAAAGTTTGTCGTGCCCGACATACCTGGCACGGTCCGCCCCCACTCAACTGACGGTCACACCTGACCTCTTAAGTTGGACAACCGCGTGGCACTGAGGCTCGCAGGCCATTTCAGTCAGGAGCAAATAGTGGAGCGTCGAATTTGCGAGACTCGAACCCAGGCCTGCCTTACTCGTACAGGATGGTTCAGAAATCCAGCGCGCCACTGAGCTACCAGGGGCGCGTGTTGCTGTTTGGTGGTGAAACAAAAAATGCTAAGTGCCCGATATAAACTGTTAGGCTGAGCTAACTTGCTCAGGTGTGCGCCGCTAGCAGTCTGCCTGGTTGGTTGTTGGTGTTACTTGTTACTTCTGGAGCTGTGGGGTGTTAGCTGGCTCTGGTGTTATCTGTTATTATGGTTACCGCTGCCGGGATTCTCCCGGCACCCGTTTGTCATGTGTGAGAGCTGCTGCTGCAGTAACGTTCGGTGTTGTTTCGTTTGAGCCGAGCCGCTACAGTCGCCAGCCCGTGGTGGTGTATATTTTACAGGTCTGGCTCAATGACAGCAGTCTTCAATTTCTATGGGTGGTAATTTTCCCTGAGGTAAAAAAGCCTTCTTCTGTGGTATTTAGCGCATTGTCTGGCATTTCACCTGATTCTCTGGTATTTTTGGGGAATTTTGTAGTATATGAAAAACATACCTATTTATTGGTACTAGTATGGTAAATATTAGTACTTCTGTGGTAAAACTAGTGTACCTTCTGCAACTATGACCGCCGACTGCCCTTGTTTTATTTCTAGTATATATTTTCCGGTAATAGTATACTTTATTGAATTCAGTAGGAGCTTTAGAATGTTCTTCTGCCAATAGTAATCTGGCTACTTTGTCAAATATATATATGTGCTTCACAGCCACACATTTTTGTTTTCTTATTTTGTGCAAAGGCAGGGGCGCAGCCAAATCTTTGGCAGGGGAAGGCAAGGGCTCAGGCCAAACCGTTTGGCAGGGGCGAGGGGTGGAGGAGGCAATAGGTCATCCTGAAGAAAGAGCCCCCTAAATTGAAAACAATAAGATTTCGACCCGCTTTTATTTTGCCAGGCTACTTATATACTGTTCTAGTTTGGAGAAGAGAAGTGCCATCCAGTCTGAAAACCAGGGCCTCCGAACCTGTTCAGGGGCCGCTTCCTTCCTGTTCAGGGGCCCTTCCGACGTGGTCAAGGACCCCTCAAACCCTCCCACGGGCCCCTCTGATCTTCCCAGCGACTCTCACTCATCTGGTCTGCCTTGGGGCCCCTCCGGGCTGTAACGGGGTCCAAGCCGGTGCAGTGCGCAGTGATCCCTTTCAGACCCCTTGGGGCCAATGGGGGGGGGGGGACACCTGCCTCCTTGTCTCCTCCTTGCTGTACCCCTGTGCAAGGAAAATTGTCTTGGACTTTTGAGTTTTGACCTAATGAGTTTGCTGCGAAAGAAATGTTAAACCAACGTTACAATGTCACAAGATGAGCAGTAAGGCTTATGTTTGCGTCCTGCCAACAGTATTAGGTAGGTACTACTGAAAAAATACCACAAATTTAGGTGAAATACCACAGATTGTGGTGAAATGCAACATATTGAGGAGAAATACCAAAGATTCGGGTATAATGCCACAGAGAAAATACCAGATAAGAAGGTAATTATACCACAAATATCCTTTGGGTTCTGCTAGGTCCTGTGATATCTGGCAACACTTTACTACTGAAAAAAACACGAGTTGAAGTTAAATACTACATACTCAGGTGAAATACCACAGATTGAGGTAAAATACCACAGATTCAGGTAAAATACCACAGATTCAGGTAAAATACCACAACAGTGAAAATACCAGATAAGAAGGTAATTTTACCACAAATGTACTTAAAAATAGATAGACGAAGAATTATCCCCCAATTTCCATTGCTAAAAAATGAAAAAAACCGCCACCGTTGATGAAACCGAACCAAGCATCCATGTAATTGTGCGATTGTTAACCCGCACACTTCCGGGGGTTTGCACCAGCCACGAACTGTCCGAGGATTCCCGTCCCTCTAAGATCTAAAAAACACGCAACTCGAAACAAATTCTATCGAAAGCATCTCGGTCTTTTTAGGTCAGGTCAAGATTGAGGTCACTAGAGGTCACCAGACATCATCAGAGGTCAAATTTTGGCTATATATGAACGTATACATATTAATGAGTGCTCGTGCGAGGAACATGGGTGATGAGTAGATATACAAATTAAATGTCCTTTCCTCGTCGTCATGCAAATTTTAAGGTAAANGATAATGGCTCGGTACACAGGCGTATGAGGCTACCATCCGCATTACCTGCGCTACGATCAGTCCAGTACGAATCCAATCAGGTTAAAGCAAGGACACCGCCAGTCAAATACTTACAAGTGACAAATGCAATGCCCTGAACTTTGTCAAATATATTTATGTGCTTCACAGCCACACATTTATGTTTTCTTATTTTGTGCAAAGGTAGGGGCGCAGCCAAATCTTTGGCAGGGGAAGGCAAAGGCTCAGCCAAACCTTTGGCAGGGGGCGAGGGGTGAGGGCAAGGTCATACCGAGAAGTGCCCCCCCCCAAATTGAAAACCATAGATTTCGAGCCGCTTTAATTTTGCCAGGCTCCTTATATACCTGTTCTAGTGGAGAGAGCATGCCCATCCAGTCTGACCAGGGGGCCCTTCGACCTTGTCAGGGGCCCTCTTTCCTGCATGTTCAGGGGCCCTTCCGCGGTCAGGGCCCCCAAACCCCCACGGGCCCCTCTGATCTTCCCAGCGACTCTCACTCATCTGGTCTGCCTTGGAGCCCCTCCAGGCTGTAACGGGGTCAAAGCCTGTGCAGTGCGCATTGATCCCTTCCAGGCCCCGGTCCAATGGGGGGGGGGATACCTGCCTCCTTGCCTCCTCCTCACTGTACCCCTGTGCAAGGAAAATTGTCTTGGACTTTTGACCTAATGAGTTCGCTGCGAAAGAAATGTTAAACCAACGTTAAAATACCATCAAATGAGCAGTTGTGGCTTATGTTTGCGTGGTTTTGCCAAACAGTATAAGGCAGGTACTACTGAAAAAAAATATCACACATTTAGGTGAAATACCCCAGATTGTGGTGAAACCTGCAACAATTGAGGAAATACCAAATATTTAAGTGAAATACCACAGATGAAAAATACCAGATCAGAAGGAATTATACACAAGTTATCCTTTTGGGTTTCTGCTAGTCCTGTGATAATCTGGCAAACACTTACTACTGAAAAAGCACGAGTTGAAGTTAAAAACTTACATATTCAGGTTGAATACCACAATTGAGGTTAAAATACACACAAATTCAGGTGAAATACCATAGATTGAGGTAATAAACCAACAATTCAGGTAAAGACCACAACAGGAAAACACCAGATAAGAAGGTAATTTTATCACAAATGTCCTTAAAAATAGGTAGACAAAGAATAATCCCCCTTATTAATGTGCATTATTGTAATTTCTGCTGCAGTGTTCATCAAATGAGAGCAGTAGAGTTCTTGTGATATGACTTTCTCCCTGAAATGGGAACTTTATGGTACATCGTTTCAGTGGACCAGTATGATGTGTACCCTTCAGGTTTCTTAGTGTTCTACGACCCTGGTGAGCATGGAAGTTCTTCTGATATGGTCACCTTACCGTGAAAATGTATGAAATTCTTACATACGGCTTTATTCCTGATGCGTAAATGAACGTAAACGTGATATCCGGCTTTCTTACTGACTAAAACATGGACATTTATCATATGACACAGCTTTTTCCCATCACACGTTTTTTTTCCTGACAAATTGATGCACTCTGGTATTCACGATTCCTAAAAGATTTTTTTTTCTTAGTTTTCTCCTTAACTATCAAAGATACTGTAATGAAAATAGCTTCATTGAATTTGGCTACAAACCCCAAAACATGAATAGACATGTTTTTATTTCAAATATAATAATTGTGCCGGACTTTCTATGACAAAAGTGTTTTTTTGCTTCTCCTGAAGATTTTTGTTTAAAAAAACGAATACGGCTTTCCCTTTCTGCCGAGGACAAATTAGGGAACTAGGTTGAATAGATCAATAATTGTTTATTGTTTAATATATCAAGTTATCTTCTTATTTTTGACATGCCATCAGGTAAATTTTTGTCTCTTCATTAGGTATTTGTGTACTCTTCCATTGTAAAGGTATGTACTCCTACAACAACAAAAAGAAGTAGAATTCCCACCCTGCAACCAACGTCAATTTGCGCCCAAGCGTTAGGATTATTTGAGTAAATTCACACTATTTAAAATGTGATTATGATGACTATTCTCTAAATTCCCTCTGTCCACGAAATTGGCGTGATTGGGTGATGAGGTCGCGGACCAACGCAACAGCTGTTGCTTAGCGAGTCCTGAACTCAGAAAGCCATCCATGCAAAAAACATTCAGTACTTAATAAAAAATATCCCTCCCAACGGTCCACAACATTTGGCTGAGGTGCTAAATTTAATCTGGCAAATTCTACCCCGAATGGGGCAGGATTTGGCTGCACAAATATTCTTGGTTGTTTGTTCCTGCACGTTACGAAACTGTCTATGAACAGTGTTATAAAGAGAAAATCAAAGTAATATAATAGGCAAGATCTTGGACAGAACGATGAATTCAGGATTTTTTTTCACATTAAAACTGAATTATCAAACATTAAAATATTCCATATTAGAATTATCCAACGCCGATATCTCTCTTTGCCATTGAATCGCGTGCTAGACTATTTTTTAACTAACCGTCAGTTAACTCGGAATTTAATCACCATTGTGGTGATTATCAATCTATAATCCACGCTGTGAAATCTTCGGATAGTTGTGTTAAAACATGTATTATTTTTAGCGTAGCGGCGTGGGAATTAAATTATTACAAGACCTACTCGCGAGTATAGATGCGTTAATCGACTCGGCTTCGCCTCGTCGATTAACTGCATATTTATACTCGCTCGTGGTGTAATATGTATTATTTCAGAATCAAACTTATTTATCAGATCTACGTCAAAACGAAATGCATTTCAACACACCTGTTGAAGCTCAGCAGCATCTGCAATCATTATCAATGTGTACTTACTTCAGAAATATTAAAAGAAAGTTTATATCCTTCAAAATTATAAATAAATACAAGATACTTAATTCCTAATAGAATGCATAAAATACCACCGAACTCAATAAATACAATAAGAAATGCTATAGGGTGACGGCCTTTGAGCGTCACTTTCGTCGACATTCGCCAAAACCTAAGGTGGAAATTTCTCAAAGGCGAGTCTATCTTTGACGACTACTTTCGATTTATGCGAGAAGCCTTGCGCAGAGAGTACGTATATAGTTCTGAAAAATGATAATAATCATGACTTTCTATATAAAAACGGTAGGATATGAGGCCATTTTCGACATTACAGCAATAAATAATATTTCGAAATATAGCCAAATCGTTTTTGAAAAAAAAACATCAAAGGTGAACTATTTCCTTTAAGTAAATAATGCCGGTAGAAACGGTCGCGGCGGCACCCCGCAAGCGGCCGGCTCGACGGGGCTGCAGCGGCCGGATGGAGGGTTCGTCCCGAGCAAAACAAGAGGGAACAGCGACCAGCCGATTGCTTCCCGGCGCTGGGTTTTTTTTACTCCGCCGTGTAGAGTGCCAACCCGGCCGGCGGCCACCGAACCACGGAAACGCCCCGCCGACCGGACGGGCGTCTGGTCTCCTGCCCTGGCGGCCGGATCGCTGCCCGGTGCCTGGCGCGACCCCCACGGCTGACTCAGCGCCAGTACCAGCCGGCTTGAATAGATGCCTGGCGGCTCCGAGGTGACACCGCTGAGCGGGAGCCCGAACGCACGGTTACTGGCGGCGTCATGTCAGGATTGGACACCTGACGTCAATCACTCACCAGCAAATTAGACGAAATTAACCTATTTACTGAGTGCCCACAGCCTGGATATTCNTTTCTCATATGATTCAGCTTTTTCCCATCATACGTTTTTTCCTGACAAATCGATGCACTCTCGTATTCACGATTCCTAAAAGTTTTTTTTCTTTCTTAGTTTTCTCCTTAACTATCAAAGATACTGTAATGAAACTAGCTTCATTGAATTTGGCTTCTCAACCCAAACATGATGACATGTTTTTATTTAAAAATATATAATTGTGCCAACTTCTATGACTGAAGTGTTTTTTGCTTCTCCTGAACATTTTTGTTTAAAAAAAAACAGCCGGGATACGGCTTTCTTCCTGCCGACGGCAGGATTAGGGAAACTAGGTTGATAGATCATAATTGTTAATTGTTAATTGTTAATATATCAGTATTTCTTATTTTTGACATACCATCAGGTAATTTTTGTACTCTTCCATTGTATTTGTGTACTCCTCCATTGTAAAGGTATGTACTCCTACAACAACAAAAAGAAGTAGAATTCCCACCCTGCAACTAACATCAATTGCGGCCCCAAGCGTTAGATTATTGAGTTAAATTCACACATTTTTAAATGTGATTATGATGACTATTCTCTAAATTTCCCTGTCCAACAGTGAATGCGTGATTGGGTGATGAGGTCAGGACCAACGCAACAAGCTGTGCTTAGCGAGGTCCTTGAACTCCACACCAGCCATCCATGCAAAACATTCAGACTTAATACAAAATATCCCCTCCCACAGTCAACAACATTTGGCTGAGGTGCTAGATTTAATCTGGCAAATTCTACCCCGAATGGGGCAGGATTTGAGCTGCACCAAATATCTTGTTGTTGTTCCTGCCACTTTACAACTGCGTCTATGAACAGTTGTATAAGAGAAGAATCAAAGAATATAATAGGCAAGATCTTTGGACAGACGATGAATTCATGATTTTTTTCAACATTAAAACTGAATTATCAACATTAAAATATTCCATATTAGAACTTATTTCAGTATCAAACTTATTTATCCAGATCTACGTCAAAACGAAAGCATTTCAACTCACCTGTTGAAGCTCAGCAGCATCCGCAATCATTATCAATGTGTCCTTACTTCAGAAATATTAAAAGAAAGTTTATATCCTTCAAAATTATAAATAAATACAAGATACTTAATTCCTTATAGATGCATAAATACACCGAAACTAATAAATACAATAAGAAAATGCTATAGGGTCACGGCCTTGAGCGTCAGCTTTCGTTCGACATTCACCACAAAACCTAAGGTGGAAATTTCTCAAAGGCGAGTCTATCTTTCCACGACTACTTTCGATTTATGCGAGAAGCCTTTGCGCAGAGAGTACGTATATAGTTCTGAAAAATGATAATAATTCATGACTTTCTATATAAAAACGGTAGGATATGAGGCCATTTTAGACAATAAAACAATAATTAATATTTCGAAATATAGCCAAATCGTTTTTGAAAAAAATCATCGAAGGTGAACTATTTCCTTTAATGTTTGATCGAAGGTAGACAGAACCGGCGCAGTCGCGCGATATTTACGTTTGTTTTGAATTCGGAGGAACGAGGAACGGTAATGCAACATTTTGATAGCTAATATGTGTGTTACCTATGTTTATTAATTTGAATGAATACTGCGTACTCTGTCCTATATAAATATATTTATTCTGAAGATGATGATTCTATTTATTCCTAAAGACATTACTAAATAAGATAAGACGACACAGGACAAGTCAAGACGTAGTATTGGTAATCCAAATGATTTAAATATGAAAATATTGCATTGTCAAAAATTGTATTGCCTGTTTGGCTTACAAAAATTTGCTAGCGTTGCATTGATAATACATATGTACTTTATCTTAAATGGATACTGCCACCTCACAGGCCAATATTGAGTTGTGGGTGTCTACTGTCTATTGGTACCAAATCGGTACCTAGTCAGTAGATTGAGATTAGGCATGTCTGATTTCACCTGCCAGATCTGGTTCCTGAAACTCCCCTCCCCATTAGATCAATAATAACATTTTTACCTCTCAATGTGTGGCACACATTGGTAAAATTGGTGTTGCCTCGTCACTTTTTAGAATCACTGCTGACTATAATTTTTTCTTTTAAATATTGCAAACTTAACATCACCATTTTTGTTGTTGTGGATTAGGGTGTGCAGCGTCTTCGTCTTGGCTCAAGCGTCCAACTATCACCATTTTCTGTCAGTGTAAAATTAAAATGTGTATGCAGTTAATTATATTGTCAACAATGTTAGCCTCTTTAATAATAAAACAGCAAAAGGGCTATGGCTTGACTTTGGTTCTGTAGAAGATTTGTGATGCTATTTTGTAACAGATATACTTTCCTAGGTCAAGTCTTGATAAATTTGGACACTTTGGCTTTGGGAAGACTACTTGGTCACACTCGCATAACAGTTATGCCAATTTGACTGGATGAGAGAATACATGAATTTAGTGCTGAGCACAGCTGGGACCAGCACAGGGGCAGTGTCTTCTGAAAATGATTGGTAGGGCTCCAATGGTAACTTAAGAGATTTTAAAGTCATTCTTACCATGCAACGTCCTAGGCCTAATGTCAAAATGTTAAATTATAAGTAGGGCTTTGGTCCTACCAGGCCTATAGGCTATAGGAAACTCAAAACAACACATGTCGATCAACATTTTGGAGTCATAAGTCAATGAATATATATTTTGCTGATACATTGCTTAGGTGGTGCAGGTGCAAATTTTGAGCATGAGTTAACACAATTGTTGATCCCACTATTTGTTTAAGTTGCTTCTTATAAATCCTCCTGAGGTGGCAATATTCCTTTAAGTGTGGCAATATCCCTTTAAGTTCTATTTTATTTAAGTTGCATTAAATTACTATGCCTGAGATATCCTACCTACTGATGATTGATGGATGCTGCTCATCATTATTGTTATGATCACTTGATTCAGATTATGAAATGATGGTAGTTTAAATAACTAATGGTGATCACATCAAAATACCCCAGACTTCAGGCCATTTGTGCTGTGGTGTAGATGGTGCTGACTGCTGATACAAATAAGCACAGATGGCACACCAGTGCAGCTAACAGCATCAACATAGGAAATCCAGTATTTTAATACACCTGGAAATTGGACCTTTACTATATAAAGTTGCTGTGTTGAATAGGATGTTAAGGATCTGAAGATGTTATAAGGTGGAGGCATGGTGGTATTTAATTTTCCTGATAGGTAATGCAAGTATTATCAGTATGATAATTTGATTTACAGTATGAGGTGTTAAATGTTTGAGATGAGGTTCACACTTCAGTATGAGGATGTTTCATAATTAAGGGAAGCCACCACAACAGTTGACAAATTCTAATGTCACACTTTTCTTGCTATGCCATATTGGGGATATGGTGTGTCAATATTGTCCACATCACCAATAGCCTGAAAAGTCAGGTGTAGGGACACATCTGGCATTATTGTTGTTTACTCAAGTCTGACTGTTTTGAATGGATGGATTTCTGATGTCAGGTCCCATTTCTAGTACAACTTGTTGTGAAGGCCTTGACCTCACCATTTTATTTTACATTTCCCAGTAACTGGCAGAATTTAAAAGGAAAAGTTGTTCATGCCCAATTTACCTAGCATACCTATACTTAAGCATACCTACCTACCAAATAAATACATATGTTATATATGCTCACAACTGTTATGCCAGACACATCCTAACACCGCTTCACTGCCATCTACCTCGACATTTTCCAAATACTTTTGACAAGATCTGGGCAACAAGGGCTGTTACACAAGTGCAAGCAGACTTTGGAATTACTGATCACTATTTGACTGGCTGAAATCAATACCTGTGGCATAGAAGGCAACGAGTAAGATCAATTGGTAGATTTTTTAAAACCTTAACCGTCCAGATCATCAATGCGGGGTACCCGCAAGGATCTGTACCTCGGACCTCTATTGGACTGAGTGACCTCGACGGAACTTTCAAGACGAACACAAACTGAACATCTTCCTTTTTCGCAGACCGACTATGCATCACCACGATAGCAGACGTTGACGAAATACAACTTTCACTCAACCGACCTCGACGAAAATTTACAGATATCGGTGGAGAATGGACATCACATTCAACATCTCAAAGATCAATTTCCAACAAACATATTTCAACATAGACAGCAACACACACCACCTACACTTACCTTTGGGGGAGATCCCCATACCCCATTTACCGACAAACCACAACCCACCTTGGTGTAACATTTTCAAAAGACCTACGCTTCACCACCACGTAAACGCAATATGCAAGAAAGTACAAAGAGCACTCAGTCCACTGTACCCTATTGCACAACGCATACCCAGGCCCATTCTCGACCAAATATATAAGACATACATCAGACCCCACTTTGACTTTTGTGACACAGTGTATGACGGACACATAACGATACATGACGCTACTAGACTAGATATTTTACAGAATAGAGCCGGACGGCTTGTGACAGGTACTCTTTTCAGAACACCGACTGATAAACTGCTACTGGACTTAGGGTGGGACAAACTGTCGATCAGAAGGCGTATACACAAACTAACACTGTATCACACATTTAACAATCCTCAACACCAAACACCAAACTACATTCAGGACCATCATGCCGTGAGACGCGCGCCCACGCAACAGGCAGAAACCCTACGAAACGCTAATACACACACAATGACACCCAACGCACCACATCCTTATCAGCACATCCTTTTTCCTTTCAATTTTTGTTACTGGTAAATCTGGAACCACCTTCCTCTGACCTAATCACGTTCACTTCCTCCCAACGATCCTTCAAACGTGGAAAGATTTGTTGAGCGACTGGGGGTGCCCCGGCCACCTGCCTATTTGGGGCGCTGGATCAAAAGGGCAATACTTTACATGGCCTAGGCTAAGCAACTGAAATGTCTCAAATCTTCTCCCACCTTTTCCAAATACACAAACAAAAACATGTAACTCAAGTGCCTCCTGTGGCCACGTCAGTCGAAAAACGTTCGTCATTTCCATTCTTGCTTGCCCAAACTACGTTTCCCCAAACAGACAATGAACTTGTTCAAAATATTTTCCATGTTCCTTGACATTAACTCAGCAATTTTGTCACCTTTGCTTTTCACTACTGCTTCTTATACATGGCGAACTCTTGGTGGTGACGGACGGTCGGCAGTGGGCGCACCACTTCCAAAATTGTATTATTAATCACATAGATTCTAACAACATTTGAACTAAATTTTCAAATTAACGAGGCACCGGCGGATCTGGCGTTCCTGGCGAGTCTGAGTGGCGGCATCGCATTGATTTACCCTGCCGCGCTCGTAACCTGTCGGGCGCGGCGGTCTGAATTTATGCATGTGCTATTTATTGTTGTCTTAAGTTTCAGAGAGGTGCTCAGATTCAAGCGCACTGCGTTTCTGCACCACTCTAGCTATTATTTGTATTTAATATTGTTATATTGCGTCCTGTTGTTTTGCTTACTAATTGTTGTACTGTGTCACCCATGAATTACTTATTAAACATTGTGATGATGATGATGATGATGATGATGATGATGATGATGATGATGATGATGATGATGAAACACCAAACTTTTCATGGTGCTGGTGATGTAGACGATACTGACTTGACTGTTTCACCATTAGCATGGAAAGCATGATGTTAAGATGTGTCCGGGGTTACAGTTGTTTACCTGATTTATGGGCAGGCTATCAGGAACTGCTCTAAATTTGTTCTTTCAGTCATCATGCAATTTTCATAGTTATTTGTTCTTGAGTTACCAGGCCTACATTATTTGACATCCAAAGTAAGGTTGTTAAGATTCTACATAACAGAGATATCTGTTTTACCTAATTTCAAACCAATTCATATCAAACTATGATACATTTTTTTTAATATATAAATATAAATATATAAATATATATATATATATAGATTATATATATATATATATATATATATATATATATATATGTGTGTGTGTGGTGTTGTGTGTGTGTGTGTTGTGTGTGTGTGTGTGTGTGTGTGTGTGTGGTGGTGTGTGTGTCGTGTGTGTGTGTGTGTGTGTGTTGTGTTGCTGTGTGATGGTGTGTGCTGTGTTTATAGTGTGTGTGTGTGTGTGTGTGTGTGTGTGTGTGTGTGTGTTTGTGTGGGTGTGCTTGTGTGCCTGTGTGCCTGTGTGCCTGTGTGCCTGTGCTGCCTGTGTGCCTTGTGTGGCCTGTGCTGCCCTGTGTGCCTGCTGTGCCTGTGTGGCCCTGTGTGCCGTGTGCCTGCTTGTTGCCTGTGTGCCTGTGTGCCTGTGCTGCCTGTGTGCCTGTGTGCCTGTGTGCCTGTCGTGCCTGTGCTGCCTGTTGTGCCGGTGTGCCTGTGCTATGCCTGTGTGGCCCGCTGCGCGCGTGCGCGCGTGCGCCGCGTGCGCGCGTGCGTGCGTGCGTGCGTGCGTGGGACAAATTTCACATTATTGAAACCATGACTGTGTTTTTGTCTCTCCATGCGATATGAGGCTCCTCTGGTGTCTGATTTCAGGTTTTCCTGAGAACCGGGCAATACATACAATGCTAATAGCAGATCTGTATCCTGTGGTGATGCAGATGTAGCCTGTCAGTGATCCTGACCCTGCAGTCATGTCGGAAGATATCCTTCTGGTGCTCAGTATATTTGAAGGCAAGTTAACATCTTTGTCACTTGCACATTGTAAAATGTTCCTTGCAGCTGATACTCATAAGGTGATTCAAACACACTATAGCAAACAAAGTTAGATACGAAACATCTGTGGTGTTGTACAGGGACAGTCAAGATTAAACAGAGGCCTGTTCACGACCACCTGTGGTTCGCCGGTTACCAGCTGGCTCTAGCGCCTAGCCCTGTCCCTTTCCTCATGCGTCACCACAAGCAGGCGTCTCTTGAACACTGAACGCCGCACTGCGCAAGTTTGTATAACTTTTTGATCCTGCGGTTGCTTCGTGCCAATCGCCAGAACCGCCGCCAACCGCAGCCCGTATGACGTCATACCTTTTGCCCATCCCCACTTTTAGTTACCCCTCCCGGCTTTGGACCACTGCTGATCGCCGAACTGCAGTCAATCGCAGGTCCGTGAACAGACCTCAGGATGAATTGTTTTACAATATGTGATTTAGACACGCAACTGTCCTATGTTAATAATTTTGAATAAATACTGCCTGCTCTGTCAGATATACCTAAATATATTACTTCTGAAGATGATTACATTTATTCCTAAAAGCACCACTGAATAAGATGAGAAGGCACAGGACAAATAATATTGGTAATTTATAAAACATTGTATTGTCCAAAAATAGCAATGCCTTTCTGGCTCTTAAAATGCAATATGCTAACATTGCATTCATAACAAATAAACTTGAAGGTATACCCATCTTAAACCATCCTGCTATTGCTTCATTTGAAAACATTCAAGCTACTGCCAATGTTAAACCACATGATATGCACAAATCCACAGGACATCACAAAAGAAACATGGAGGTGTATTATGAAACAATTATTTTACGTTTGTCCGAAATCGATTGTTGACTGTCTAATCTCAAAACCAACATTAAGTTTGGAATAGCCACTCAAGTGAGGAGAAATGAGCCGAGGTGATCGATCTCCCTGATGTCCTCATCAGACCCGGTTCTCTGTTGCTGGTAAACCGGTTCACAGTGGCCGTGGTTTGTTGGCGCAGCGTCGCCCACCTGCCCGTCACCACCGGGCCTTCAAGTGTGCTGCGTATAACCGTTCACAGTTGCCGTGTGTTTGTTGCGCGCAGGTCGCCACGCACGTCACCACCGGCTATCGTGTACTTGACGCCGAGGCGAAAGTTCGACTACCAGATCCTGCAAGTCTGATCCAGTTGCCACTAACACCGACCAGCCTGACTTCAACACAGAACTGGTCTGGGAGACGGACAGGTAAGACCACCCTGCCTGACTTCAACACATGAGCTTGGTCTTTGGAGACGGACAGGGTTAAGACCACCCAGCCTGACTTTCAACAACAGAGCTGGGTCTGCGGAGACGGACAGCCGACAAGGTGGGACACGGAGCTGGTCTGAGGAGACAGGTAGACACAAGCGGTCTGAGAACAGGTGGGACACGGAGCTGGTCTGGGAGCACAAGTGGACAACGAGCTGCGTCTGGGAGACAGGCAGGTGAGACACGGAGCTGGTCTGGGAGATAGGTGGGGACGAACGGAGCTGGTTCTGGGAGACATGGTGAGACACGGAGCTGCGTCTGGGAGACAGGTGAGACACGGAGCTGCGTCTGGGAGACAGGTGGGACACGGAGCTGGTCTGGGAGGACAGTGAGACACACAGCTGGTCTGGGAGGACAGGTGGGACACGGAGCTGGTCTGGGAGACAGGTGGGACACGGAGCTGGTCTGGGAGACAGGCAGGGTGAGACACGGAGCTGGTCTGGGAGACAGGTGCGGACACGGAGCTGGTCTGAGAAGACAGGTGAGACACGGAGCTGGTCTGGAGACACGGAGCTGCTCTGGAGACAGGTGGGACACGGAGCTGGTCTGGGAGATAGGTGAGACACACATCTGGTCTGGGAGACAGGTGGGACACGGAGCTGGTCTGGGAGACAGGTGGGACCACGGAGCTGGTCTGGGAGCAGGCAGGTGAGACACGGAGCTGGTCTGGGAGACAGGTGGGACACGGAGCTGGTCTGGGAGACAGGTGAGACACAGAGCCTGGTTCTGCGGAGACAGTGGGACACGGAGCTGTCTGGGAGAACAGGTGAGACACACAGCTGGTCTGGGAGACAGGTGATACAGAGGTTGTGTCAGTCACGTGTCACCCCGAGTGGGTTGCATTCAGAACACCAAGAAGAGCAGGTGGAAACGGCCACTTTCTCAGCAATTGTTCCATCATAAAGCAAAGTCTGTCCTCTGTACTAAACTACAGGACTACAAAGTCATTTGTGCACCTGGAATCAGGCACACACCGTTATATATTATAACTCTATCTGTTGGATTACGCTGGCGACCCTGCCCGAAGCTTTAGTCTCTCCTGCTCCATCGCGGCTGATGAGCCGTGCGCCGCGACCACCCCCTCTCGACATGTCCCCTCTGACGCGTGTGTCCTGTGTCTTGCCTCGCAGGAAGGCGCTGCAGCAGCTCCGTCTGCACAAGAACCCGGTGAAGGTGGAGTTTTACGCCAGCTCGGACGGGACCGCCGACCTGAGGCAGCTGCTCGGCTATGTGGTGCTCGATACACGCGCCGCCAGGGAGAAGCCGGCCGGCGCTGAGGTGCGCTAACTGCTCCTTGGTACAGGCAGCTTCCCTTAGTTCGGTGCTCCTTAGTGCTCCCCTTAGTCCTTAGTTCAGTACAGGAAGTTCAGCTTCAGTACAGGATACCTGGGATTGGTGAGGTAGTGACCGAGATGGAGCGTATATCGTACCCGTGGGTCAATATCGGGGACTGGAGGTATTTGTCGGGTTTTTGCTTTGCGACGCCCGGTGAAATGTTTAGTTTGAGAGTTTAATGTAAGCTATCTTCAGTGCTGTTCAGTATTGCTTAACTCAATAATGCAACATCAAGAGCAGGCAGGTGGAAACGTATATAGTACTTTCGGTCCTACAGTCAAACTCCTATGTTCAGCTTGGATGGCGCTCGTCCCGTGCTTTGTTCACTGTTTTCTGTGTGTTGCAGGCGGAGGCCAAGTGGCACCGTATGTTGGGATGTCGTCCCAAGTCGGCACAGGAGCTGCCCTCCGTCCAATTGAGCCTCAGTCTGGAGCCGAACCTGGGACCGTCGGCTGCAAACAGCATCCTCGTCGAGGGCACCGTAGATGTGAGTTCAGTCATCAGTGACAGGCCATCTGGTGCGGATTGTCAGTTGATGTTGATGGCTTCTGAAGTTTATATACTATCAAATATGTCAGGGTGGGATCGGCGGGTTCGTATGGATGTCATTTAACAGCTGCACAGTTAACAGTCAGGATACCTTAAACCCGGTTTCCACAATCATTAACATCTCATCATCTTATCTTAAGATTGTTGCGGCGCCCTTAAGCCCCAATCGTCATCATCTAATCGTAATAAACATTGTGGCAGAAGCTGTTGGGTGTTTATATGGGCTCTATGTCACAGCCGCAGTTGCAGTGCCTATGAACATAAGCCATCATAACCAATGCATGTGCAATGCATCAGCAGCAGCAGCTGGTGTCCGTCCCATTATGCTGTGGATTACACGGTTCACCTGCGTCATACCATCATTGAGGTGACTGTCATTACAGCCCCGCTACTGTGGCGCCATCTGTCTCTGTGTCACCTGGCGGCTCTGTTACAGTCCTGTGACCGGTGACGTAACAGAAGTGTCGCCACCTCCTGTCTGTATGTACTGACAGCATGTGGGCGCCACTGCCCTGTCTTTGTGTCACCTGGTGGCTCCGTTACAGTCCTGTGACCGGTGACGTAACAGTAGTGTCGCCAACCTCCTGTTGTATGTGACCTGACAGCGCTGTGGCGCCAACCCCTGCCCTGTCTCTGTGTCACCTGGTGGCTCGTTACAGTCCGTGAACCGGTGACGTAACAGTAGTGTCGCCACCATCCTGTCTGTGTGTGGCCTGACAGCGCTGTGGCCACCTGCCATGTCTCTGTGTCACGCTGGTGGCTCCGTTACAGTCCTGTGACCGGTGACGTAACATGTAGTGTCCGCACCTCCTGTTCTGTATGTGAACCTGACAGCGCTGTGGCGCCACTGTCCTGTCTCTGTTTCACCTGGTGGCTCCGTTCAGTCCTGTGACCGGTGACGTTAAACAGTAAGTGTCAGCCACCCTCCTGTCTGTATGTGACATGACAGCGCTGTGGCGCAAACCTGTCTGTCTCTGTGGTCACCTGTGGCTCCGTTACAGTCCTGGTGACGCGGTGACGTAACAGTAGTGTTACGGCCAATCTCCTGTCTGTATGTGACCTGACAGCGCTGTGGCTTCCACCTGTCCTGTCTCTGTGTCACCTGGTGGGCTCTGTTACAGTCCTGTGATCCGGTGACAGTAACAGTAGTGTTCGCCAACCTCCCTGTCTGTATGTGAGCTGACAGCGCTGTGGCTCCACCTGTCGTGTCTCTGTGTCACCTGGTGACTGGTTAACAGTCCTGTGAACCGGTGACGTAACAGTTGTGTCGCACCTCCTGTCTTGCTATGTGACCTGACAGCGCTGTGGCTCCACCTGTTCCTGTCTCTGTGTCACCTGGTGACTGTACAGTCCTGTGACCGGTGACGTAACAGGTTGTGTCCGCCACCTCCACTAGTCTGTATGTGACCTGACAGCGCCTTGTGGCGCCAGCCTGTCCTGTCTCTGTGTCAGCCTGGTGCCTCTGTTACAGTCCTGTGACCGGTGGACGGTAACAAGTAGTGTCCGCCACCTCCTGTCTGTATGTGCACCTGCGCGCTGTGGCGCCACTGTCCCTTATCTGTGTCACCTGGTGGCCTGTTACAGTCCTGTGACCGGTTGACCGTGACAGTAGTGGGTCCGCCACCTCCTGTCTGTATGTGACCTGACAGCGTGTGGCGCCACCCTGCCCTGATCTCTGTGTCACCTGGTGGCTCCGTACAGTCCTTGACCGTGACGTAACAGTAAGTGTTCGCCACCTCCTGTCTGTATGTACCTGACATGCGCTGTGGGCTTCCAACCTGTCTGTCTCTGTGTCACCTGGTGGGCTCTGTTAGCAGTCCTGTGACCGGTGCCGTAAACAGTAGTGTCGCCACCTCCTGTCCTGTATGTTGACCTGACAGCGCTGTGGCGCCCCACCCTGTTCCTTCCCTCTGTGTCACCTGGTGGCTCTGTTACAGTCCTGTGACCGGTGACGTAACAGAAGTGTCGCCACCTCCTGTCTGTGTGTGACCTGACAGCGCTGTGGCTCCACCTGTCCTGCTGCTCTGTGTCACCGGATGGGGCTCTGTTACAGTCCTGTGACGGTGACGTAACAGTAGTGTCGCCACCTCCTGTCTGTATGTGACCTGACAGCGCTGTGGCGCCACCTGCCCTGTCTCTGTGTCACCTGGCGACTCTGGGAGGTAACAGTTGTGTCGCCCCCGTCTGCATGTGACCTGACAGCGCTGTGGCGCCACCGGTCCTGTCTCTGTGTCACCTGGCGACTCTGGGAGGTAACAGTAGTGTCGCCCCTGTCTGTATGTGACCTGACAACACTGTGGCGCCACCTGCCTGCCGCAGCTGACGGAGACAGTGAGCAGCGCGGCGGACCCGGACGACGCCGGGGGCGACAGTCTGGCGGACCGTGACCTCTCCTCGCTGACGCACTCGCCGCCGACCCGCGGCCCGTCGACGCGCGCCGCCCCCGCCTGGGGCGAGCGGCCGTCGGCACGTGCCGCCCCCGCCCCCGCCCGGGCCGAGCGGCCGCCGCCGCCGCCACTGGTACCCGTGCTGGATGAGCGGCTCGGCTGCTTCCAGCTGGGACCGGCCTCCGGGCCGCAGGAGGTGTTCACGCTGACCGTGATCGGTGGTGTAACGACCAGCACCTGCCAGGCTGTCAGTGACGGCGAAGGGCAGGGGAGATGATGGGAGGAGGGGGGGGGGTCTTGTTGTGACGTGCTGGGTTCTGGTGTCTTTAAAATGGTGTACTTGAAAGTTAAGAGGTTTTGGTTCACAGGATGCATGGCGATTGGCGATCCTTCTTAGTTATGGTCTTCTCTTTGACCATTGAGTATTGACTGATATTATTTTGTTTGGTGTGAATTTTGTCATCTTCGTTCAGTCCATTTGCTGTGCAGTACTTGCGTATACGGCTGCTAATCATTGATGTCACTTCTCATATGTGCCCTGCAGCTGATACCACCTGAAGTTGACCTTCCAGGCGGCGCCGGGTTCAACTTCTACTACAGCCTGCTGGACTGCGACATCTGCACGGATACCTTCCACAACATCGTCCAGGTACGTCGGCTCACTGTGTGACCGTTGAGTACGGTCAAAAACATTTGGTTATTTCCAAGTTTTGCATAATGCAGAATAATACAGAATTCGTCTTTTCCTTTGCCGAATAACTTAACGTTGAAGCATCTGATCAGCCTTTTTCCCAGTCAGTTTGGCCGCTGACTGGTGTTGACCTGTGCTGACCTGTGGTCACCTGTGGTGACCTATAATGACCTGTGGTGACCTATAATGACCTGTGGTGACCTATAATGACCTGTGCTGACGTCCTGTCCTGTCCGTCAGTCGTCGTTTCTGGCGGAGCGGGCGGTGACCCGGGTGCGGTGTCGGCTGCCGCTACTGCGACAGTACCTCCAGCAGCTGGGCTCCATAGACGTCTACCTCTGCTGCGGAGACCTCAGTCTAGGTCAGTTTGGCTGGGGACGGTGCCGCCGGCTGTAGCAGCGCTCTGGTGAAGTGGATGAGTCGGTATTGTTCAGCGTGGGCTATTTGATGTTTTACAGAATCTTGATGGTGCACTACTGATTACGCGTAGGCGTGCTGATTGGAGGGCGGTGACTGAAGGACGGTTCGTTACATTATGCTGCGTAAATGTGATATGACTTACAGGAAGGATAATGTTCACACCTGTGTTGTTCACTTGAAACCTGGTGCAATGTTTTTGACCAACATGGGCACTGACAAATCCGCGAAATTCCGCCAAATTTTTCGTAAAACGTCACCTGCCCGCTGTCTGGCACGTTTCAGGCAGCGCGTCGGTACCGGTGGAGCAGTTCATCTCCGGCCTGGCCGGACTGCCGACCAAGCCGCTGGTGCACGAGGCGCCGCACCCGCTCGTCTCCTCCCTGACGGGCAGTGTGCCCGCGGGACCCCGCCTCCGGCCACGCGCCGGCCGTGGGCGTGGCCGTGGAGCTGTCGCACGCGCGGGTCAGTGGCGACGGACAGAGCCAGCTGAGTGGCGGCAGCGGCACGCCACGCGCCAAGGCCTCGCCCGCCGCCCCGACCCGCCGCGCCGCCCGCCCAGCCGCCGCCGCCCAGCGCCGCCTGGTGGACAGCACCGTGGAAACTGGACGATACGGAGTGGCTCAGAATGGCGGTAGAGTCGGCGGTCGGCCGCTGAAGCCTGGACCTCGAGCGGGCCTCAGCAGCGAATGGGGTCAGTATAGCAGCAGTGGGTGAGTGGTAAGGATGTGGGTAGACCGCACTTGTGAAGGTTAAATTAACGAACTGGCTTAGCCTCGCCCTGCACCTGTCTAAACGTACTCTGGTCCCGATACAGTTTGAGATCCCTGGCGTTTGCCGCTAAAGGGAATATAGCACTTTAACATTAGTTTTTACACTGAGATAAGCCATATTGTCCGGGTGTGCTGAGAAACCCCAAATTCCGAATTTTTTCCGTCCAAAAGCGAACCTAGTTGCCGGAGTTTCACGCAAAAACGTTGGTCATATGTGGTCATATTTCAACGTTCACAAATCCGTGACGTTTCGCATACGTCATCAGTAGTTACTATTCCACTGTGGATGCCACCGCACTTTCGCTTTTGAACGTTCCGCCCAGTATTTCAGATTACCTTGGCGTCGCCCCGACAGCCACCCGACGGGTCAGAAGTCAGCGCCTCGGCACACTAGTGGTTCACGTATGCGTGCCCGCCACGTCCTACCCGGCGCGAGCGAGCGCGGTCGACCCAGCCAGTTCGCGTTTCACGCTACGGTGCACCGCATCGTGCGGTGCCGCACAGCAGCTGTACTGGCGGCGCAAAGTTTGCCGTTCGATGCCTCCTTAGTGACGACCAATCGCTTCGGTGACGCAAGATTGGTGTGACGTCACATTAAACATAATTATATTTTTCCAAATTACAAACAAATTTCTGACTTTTTATCGCAAAATGAATGCCAGGACCGTACTCAGGGGCAATTCTTTCTCCATCATTCTACAACTTTTCCCAAGGGTGCTATAATTCGCCTTTAAGCTTTTGTATGCACGTAGCATACTTATTCATGTATGTAATCACCGAGTATATCACATGCCCTGAGCCTATGCTTAGAACTCTGAGCTGTTCTGAGCCTAATTTGAGGATGAAAATATGAGAGCATAATATGTTAGCAACATAGTAATAATGTCGTAACAATTCCAGTTTACATTGGCACGTACTTGGTTTTACGTTGTCGAGACTCGAGAGGGCATTACTTCGCCCATGCTTCCATCGGGATCTGGTCTATGATACCCCCCCCCCCGTGTTTCTGTTATCCCGTCCATTTGCCCGGTCATTCTCCGTTAATCTGGTACCGCGGCACTCGGCCCTGAGTCCTGAGCCCCGCTCTGCGTTCCCACCATCAGCCTGATGATTCCATCATCCGTGGTCTGTCAGAGGTGGGTCGCCATCGATCCGCACCTCCCACCTGCCGTACACCATCAGTCCATCGTCAACTTCACCGTCTCTGCCACCACAGTCGCCATCGGTCCGGTGTGATCCGACCTATCGACCCGCGTACCACCTGTCGGCCCGCACGTCCGGCCTTTTCGCCGCTCCGCAGCGACTGGTCAGCCTACACCGGTCTCGTGGACGTTGTGCGGTCATGTCCCGACCCCGTTCCGTTCCTAGCTAGAATTACCGAGCACGCTAATCCGGCGACTTGTGTTATAAACACCCCCCCCCCTCCCGTGCTACGATAATTCGGGTTAAGCGTGACATCGCGTGCCACTTCTGATTTGTTATCATTCTGCTGGAAAACGAAATGGCATGCTTGGAGGACGATTCATGCCATGCATCATGCTATTTTAAACGTAGACCATATCGAGGAAGGAAAGTCAATACTACATGCTTAAAAGTATTGCTTAGACGTTTCACTTCTCTCGTATCGTCCGAGCTATGCATATGCCCTGCAGGACAGTAGACAGTCTCCACCGTTGCCAAGTCAGCGACAAGACGGAAAACACGCACCGCCGGGCGGGACGCATTGATCCGTGTACCGCTCCGTGTGTATGGGGACTGGGGATGCGAAATTGGCGCGGCATTGCCCTGCGATCGATCTCTGTCGCTGACCACTGGCGGGCGTGACCAGTACGGCCGGGCGTGCACGTGCACATACCCCACCACCCACCCGCCCCGGATGGGAATCGATCCCGGGCGGGGGCGGCACCGCCCAGCTGACCGCCGCCCCGCCGCCGCCGTCAGGTCTCCGGAGGTAGCGACGGTGCGACGCGCGGCTCCCGTCGCTCCCGCTGCTGCTCCTGCCGCTGCTGCTCCCGCTGCTGCTCCTGCCGCTGCTGCTCCTGCTCCTGCCGCTGCTGCTCCTGCCGCTGCTGCTCCTGCCGCTGCAGCAGCTCCTGCCGTACCCGCTGCTCCGCCGGCGTCAGAGGAGATGCCGCACTCGATGGCAGCCGACGGCCGACCTCACCACTTCCGCTGTGTGCTGGACCTGCGGGAGCTGTGTCTGCACGAGCCGCGCCGAGGCCGCGCCATCCTCAGGTGAGAGACGGGGACGGACGAGGGCACTACTGGAACGGGAGGAGGTGTCGGGTCGACCTGTCAGGCGTAGGGGTTATCTTGTCTGCCCAGCGCTGCGGGTGTTTGTAGGTGGTAAAGATGTGGGACTGGTGTCACATTTTATTCGACTTGTCGGCTGATTCGGGTGACCATCCCCCTGACAGGTCGGTCGATGTATCTTGCTTCTCATATGCATGGGATTTATTACGCATTTTGGACGTAAAACTAAGCTCGAACCGAACTGATAACAGCGTGCTTACTTCGTGCCACCTTCTGGCTTTGTAGATTGGACGGGCGTGATATATCCCTCGTTTTGTTCCATGCATGTTTTGAGGGGATAATCCCAATCTACCTAAATAATATAGCATGCGAGGAACAATGTACGCAACACGTAGGTCGACGCGTTTTGTCAAATTGACTTTGTCAGCACCGTTCGTTCCTTCGTCGCTCAGCATGCATCATTAGATCTACGAACGGTGCTGATGATGCCAATTAGACAAAACGCATCCACCTATGCGCTATGCGCTATCTCCATCGTTCATGGCTGGTAATATTTGTCCTTACGCTGACCACAATACATCAAATACACATCTTGTGTGAGGATTGGCCATTTTTGTGTCGGAGAAATAGAATGATCTGGAAAAATTGTGATAAAATTAATTTGCTTGTAGCTCCCAAAGAAGATGTCACAGAGACATAATTAAACAAGCAATTTGGAGCTTATTTAATTTTTCGAACTTGTATATCTCGCGAAGAACAAAAAAGTAGCAATCAGTGGCTTAGTGGCTTTTGATTCTGACCCGACGGCCGACGCCACAAGCTTTGGCAGTTATTTTCACTAGTCTATTTAAGCGTCTGACGGACACGAGCATTCAACTGACCCATATTATCAGCCTCAAAACCTCCAGCATACATATGAGGATTAACCAGAGCCCACATGGCTGTTAAAGTCCGGATTAATTGTGGTGGTGATGCTATAAGTGGACTATCGTTTTTCTTAAATGACTGGTATTTGCATTTTTTATGTGCCCCCAGCCTTCTCAATTTGGGGCTATATTAAAACGTTTGTTTTATTTAGCTTGTTAACGTCAGTGGTGACTGGGACTCGTTTTCGGCGTCTATAGCACAAGTCAGCTTTATCTCCAGACGTTTGTAATTGATGTCAGACCGGCAAATGCCGAATTTAAGTGCCAGGTGCCGGGCCTATAACTTTGCTGCATGTAACCCTGAAATTTTCCTTGGCTCATTTCTGGCCTTCCTGCCACTTTCCTTTTTTATTGAATGTAACACTTGTATTAATTCTTCTATTTGGTATGCCGGTTGCTTTCGAAATAATCATTTTTTGAATGATTATATGATTAAAGCTTTCCGCATGGTCATTGGCCAGCGATTTGAGGAAAAGCTCCTAGCCAAAACTGCTTCGGATTTCCTGCTCGAATAAGTTCTCCATGATCAAGGATATCACAATATCAACGAAATTACACACATGCACACGTTTGTAAAATGTAACGCACGCATTGTCAACATTGTCACACACTATACACCGGATCTTCTTTACATAGCCGAGTAAAAGCGCTGTCGATTTTGCATACATTTTTTCCAGATCACTCTGTACTTTTCTTTAAAAATAAAAAAAATTCGAGTTCATTGTTTGTGCTTGTATCCAACAAAGTGTGTGTTTTTCTGCATTTTTTGTATTTTTATTGTCATTTTGTATTCATCAATCTACCCAACCCACTGTCATTTGACCAATTGTATTATCATTATCAAACCTAATCTATTTTATATCTGGCCACCAGGTTCAGCTACCCCCATTTCGGCGACTCATCTGAGCTGAGCTCTGGCCACGTGCGGCTGCCGTGCCGACAGGCGGCCACCGTGCCGCGCGGTATCTACGAGTTCAACTTCGCCGCCACCGCCGGCTGGCTGCGCGCCACGCTGCGCCGCTTCCCGGTCACAGTGCGGACCGAGACAGAGGATGGCCAGCTGCTGGGCACCGCGCACGTGCCGCTCCACCCGATACTGCAGCAGAAACGCGACTACACCACGGTACGGGGCAGGGTACATCACGGTACGGGCGGGCGGCGGTTACACCACGGTACGGTACGGGGCAGGGTACACCACGGTACGGGGCCGGGGCAGGGTACACACCGGTAACCGGTACTGAAGGGTACACCACGGTTACGGGGCCGGGCGGGGCTACACCACGGTACGGTAACGGGGCAGCGTACACCACGGTACGGGGCCGGGGCGGGGTACACCACGTACGGGGCCGGGGCGGGTTACACCACGGTACGGGGCCGGGGCGGTACACACGGTACGGGGCCGGGCAGGGTACACCACGGTACGGGCCGGGACAGGGTACACCACGGTACGGGGCCGGGGCAGGGTACATCACGGTACGGGGCCGGGGCAGGGTACACCACGGTAAGGGGCCGGGGCAGGGTACACCACGGTAAGGGGCCGGGGCAGGGTACAA
>VOPJ01016573.1:0-15625 GCA_014673585.1 Semibalanus balanoides
AGCGGAATACCGGAAGCCGCCAACGAAAAGACCGACCAAATCGTTGTGGATCTCGGCAAGATGGCCGGTGTCGCCGTAACTCCTGCCGACATTGATCGAACCCATCGGATCGGCAAGGTGAGCGAATGCGGCACCTGAAACATCATCGTGAGATTCACGAATTTCACGAAGCGCCAGGAGTTCTACAATGCGCGCCGTGAGCTCCGCAAACCCCGACCGATTCGTGGCTCGACTGTGTCGTCAGAGACTGCTGGTAAAACGTTCGTCTCGGACAACCTGACCAGTGACAACCAACATACTATGTATGTGGCCCGATGCATGAAGAAGGAGGGCAAAATTCATTCAGCATGGACCGACGTCGGCAGAATGAAAATCAGACTGAGGGAGGGAGGTCAGACCAAAATCCTCAGATCTATCGAAGACCTGCACGCCGCCGTCGACCCAGGTCGACGGACCGAAGACGTTCCTGCCGCGCCGGGCGACGTTGACCAGGAGGGCTACACTCTCGTGTCGGGCCGTACCAGGAGCAGGCGCGGAAGCAGGACTGCACAACAGCTGGGGCCAGCTGACTGCGTGCTCCTGTGCGGTGCATTCTGCACTGCCTGCCAGCCCACCTGACGCCGCCCCTCCAGTGCGGTGCAGTTTGGTCTGCCCCGCGACCGACCTGTCGTTCCGGGAAACTCTGACAGCATCGAGGAGCCCGTGCCGGTTCGGCCTGGCGCCACCCCTGCTGCGTGGTGCGGTCTGATCGTCCGAGACCGGCCTGTCGCCTCTGGCGGCCCTGGTGCCGGGTGACCCGGTGACCTCCTCCGACCTGTGACCTCTGCCAGCCGCGGCATGGAGACCAGGTGTCAACGAGACCACTCAAGTGGCCGGCATAACGGCGGGCTGAAATATCGACGCCTGATCGCGGCCATGTGCTAAGCTGCTCGGCCGGTGGCATAGGACAGTCACGTGACCGTGGTTATCCGCCGGTGATCGGCGAGCTAGATAGCAGAGTTCGCCGACGCGACTAGAAACCAGATGGTGCAAGGTTGCACACGGGTAGATGAGATGGGTGTGTGCCGTGGACGTTTGGGAAGGGGGGGGTTGATAGGGGTGTGTAAACTGTGTGTTAACTGTGATGAATTGGATGATGAATTGGACGCGTTGTTGCAATGTTTATTACCCCTTGTTTTCTTTTCTACTCTCGGTAATATTGTGAACTTCGTGACCCACAATTTTAATTTGAACATAGTGATGTCACGAAGAGAGGGTTAGACTGGAGTTACTTACTGTTGGGGGGGTTGGTAGGGGTGGCGGGTGGTGCGTGTTTTGGGTGGATATTTGGTTCGGTGTTGGTGTGGGGGGTAGGGTGGTGGTGTCGGGGGTGGGGTCTGGGGGGTGTGTGGTTGTTTGGTGGGGGGGTTGTGTGGGGTGGTACTGGGTGGGGTGGGTGGTGTGTGGTGGTATGTGGGGTGTTGGGTGGGTCGCTGGTTCGGTGTATTTGAGGGGGTGGTGGGGGATGGCTTAGTGGAGGCTGTTGGTTGGTGGGGGCGTGTTGTGTAGGTTGTTTGCGGTAGGTGGGTTGGTGGAAAAACGTACATTTGTCACCGCTGTATTTCTAATTTCCGTTATAAACTGCATTAGTCTTTCACGTGTCTTGATGCGAATGCAACATAGTAACGGTCGGGATGTCACTGTCCGATAAACCATTCTTCGCTTGTTTCATATTCGTTTTCATATTTTGTCCATTACGTTTTTACCATGTCTACTAGTTTTCTTATTGTTTCGTTAACATGTGTCGCTCGCTGCCGCCGCCAATCACTCATAGATATGTATTATGTTGCAGTGGCCGCCGCCTCGCCTGGGACGCCTATCCGCCCCGCCCTCCCTTTGTCTGTATCAACAAAATTGTAGACCTACAACCGACCGACCTCATTGCCTGAGACGACCGTCGTTAACTTTCTTTTTGGAGGATGGAGCTGGACTCCCTAGTCGCTGGTAATCGTCCAGGTATCCTTCCTCCACCCGCCATAGCCCATCACACATACAATACGCATTCACACTCACGTACAGTTACATTGACCACTTCAACTCATCTCGTCTTTCATCACATGCACACCGCGAACACCGCGATTATACTTATCATGAGTGGAGTTGAAACCAATCCTGGCCCGACATCGACACAACACCTCAACGTTGCTCACATTAACATCAACAGTATTACTGCGGGGAATAAAATCAACGAGCTGCTCCAATTTGTTAAAACGAATGATATAAAAATGTGTGCACTAACAGAAACAAAACTTGATGACACGATTTCACCCACCTTATATGGATTAGATGGCTATCATGCTCCTGTGACTCGGCATAGAAATATAAATGGAGGCGGAGTCGCTTTATATACTCACGTTTCACTACCAATTAAACGATTACACGAGCTAGAGTTAGAGAACGAGGAGTGGATATGGGCAAAAGTCAAAATGCAAAATTTCACTCTACTTATTTGTTGCATCTACCTTCCACCTAACTTAACTATTAATAGATTACATTCCTTTATTGACCGATTTTCAGAAAGTATTTCTCTCGCGCAGACAAACTCACCAACTGCTATCCTGATATTAGGCGACTTCAACACCGGAAACGTATACCTTGATCAGACCATGTATGACCATAGCGGCATTATGCCTTTTGATCACAAATTCAATAATACTGCTCGTATGCTAGATCTTAGAAAACTTCGCAGTTACCGGCCGGCGGGCGCCGAGTGCGGGTGCGTGCGCGTGCGCTCCGATACCGTGGCCGAGCCTGCACGAGTGCATTAGGGAACAGTGGTCGTACCGCTGACTGCGTGTGTGCCGAAAGGGTAGGGGGCAGTCTACCAGCTGGAGGTGACGCTGACCCCTGTGTCTCCCGTCGGAACGCACCTCCGCGAGGGCCGTCGGTGTGCCTGACGACGGCCTGGCGGATTCATCGTCGATCGCCGTTATCTCTGGACACCGTCCGCAGCTGGGGCACGGTACGGGCCGGGACAGCAGACCTCGGAGCTCGTGAGGCATCGCTGCAGTAGCTGGTAACGTGTCTCGTGTAACTTGATCCAGGGTGACACAAAAGGCAGCGGAGCAATGCCGAAAAAACGGCCCGCCCAGCCAGCAGGCCAAGCCGGCGGCGGCGCGAGGCGGGGCGGCGGCGCGACCCCGGGCCGGGCAGGGTGCGGCCCGGGCTGGGCAGGGTGCAAGCCGGCCGCCTCCTCGACCCAGGATACGCGGGACCGACCGCTGACAGTTGGTCAGGGCCGCGGTCAGGTCAGCGTGCGGAGCTGATTTCAACACAGGGCGTTGTAACCCACCGCAGGGGCGGAGGCAGCCGCCAGCCCGTCAAAGTGCGAGGAGCGGGGAGCGAGACCGCACTCATCATCGAGGACAGACAGGCGGCGAGGAAAGTTTAACAATACTGGTCCTGCAGAGAGAAATGCAAAAACTGGTCGGTATACTGGCTGATAAGATTGACCGACAAGATTGATCGGTGGCTGACATCAGGGCGGAGCTGCGGCAGACACAGCAGCGGGTGGACGGCCTGGAACGTCACGTCGAGAACCAGAATGAAGAGATCGAGACCTGCACAACATTTAAGTAGGCATGCGGGACGACTGGGGACGTAGAGCTGGGAAGAAACTGATACGAAGAAGTGGAGGCGGCAGAAGAATGCGACCCTGACCTTGCTTCGATGGTAGCTCGGCGTCCCAGCGCCGCCGTCAGCCGAGGACCTGGAAGGAGGGACGGTGACGGCATACGGGCTGCCAGTCAGCTGAGTGATATACATGCCTGAAGCTGGAGGTAAGCGCTTAAATGGACATAACCTGCAGCTACCGAGTGGCGAGGTTAGGCAAAAAGTCATGTGTAAATTCGCAGCAGTTTGTGCAAAGGCTCGGTCGTTGATAAAATTTACTAGAGAGTCGAGTAAAGCTGGGCTAAAGACGTCCTGTATGGCCAGCGACGCGATGTACCGACCCAGCTGTATGTGATAGACGAAGGTTCCTTCCGTCACGTGCGGTATGAGGTGCTCGGCGGAAGCTTCAAGAGCGGCCAAAGAAGCGCGGGTTTATTCACAATGTGTTCACCTTCGTCGGCACAATCTCGGTCAAAACAAGGCAGTATTGGTGCTTAAGAATGCGGTTAGGATATGCGAGCAAGATCTGGATGGCAATTCCAGAGGCGGAATGGTGAGTTACCTGGTGAGTCGGGGTTTCAAAAAAGCGTGTGGAGACAATGCAGGTTTGTTCAATTGCGAGTGAACTTGGCATGCATGTTTGGCACGAACGCCCGACCGTTCCAATCTGGGACTGGTACTTGGAGGCGGCTAACCTGCCGCCAACAGTTTCCCGTGCCGTGCGTGTGTTTACGGCGTCGATTCTTTGAACCTGTTCGTGACGCTTTGTGCTTGTTTCTCATTGTTTTGCTTCGGCTGGTTTTGCATCTTTCCAAATGTTGTCCCGTAGAGAAACAGCGAGGGTGGACGCGGCCGAACCCTACCTGGCTAATAATCACTGTGGTTGAGGGGCTGGCCTGCCACTTATATGGTATGGGATATATCAAGACGATGGCAACAGCATAGATGAGTAACATGGTGATATAGAGGTGGTTACATTTAATGTCATGCGGAATAAGACAGCAAGTTAAAAAGGCTGTGCTCTTTTTCATTATTTTACCCATATGCATTTTTCCTAAGCATTATACGTATTGCCAAGAGAACACACTCATCGCAGAAAAGATCTGAAATATTGGAGGGCAGTGAGTTGTGGGGGCAGATATTTTTTGCGGCGCATCCGGACGCAGACACAAGACGGGTGCGGTGGTTAAGCAATATTCTGCTACGCGACGTTAGGTCATATTGCGGGGAAAAGTACTCAACAAGACACTGATACAGAAAGGTCGGCTGGTGGCACTGGAGATAGAGCTGCAGGAACTGCAGCGTCACCCTGTAGGCGTCTACGCTCCACCACAGAGGCACGAGGAGGACACAATTTACATGTTTTTTGAGTGCCCTTGCTACTAGATGCGTTGCTTGACGCCGGAATGTATGACTATGCCATCAATGTGGACTGTAATGGTACGGATTATAGGGCACTAGTACACGGTTAATTAAAAAAGGCAGTTCGGAAGTTGGCACAGCCCGCTAAGAGCTGCTGAATGGACATTTTGAGCAGAAGTTGTCGGTCTACGTATATTTGGAGGATGCGAAACCCAATGACGGCGCGCGCTATACTTGGAGGCGATAAATGGTGCCACTCCAAGCAGTCCAGGATAGATCTACATTTTTGAGGGTCCAAATATAGTGACCAAGTCATTATATTTCGCAGATAGAAGTATTTAACCTAGGGGATGTCTTTAGTGACCATACGTAGTGCATTAGTGAAGATTAACTGCTATTTCCGGTCGAAAGGGGCCCCGGACTATTTGAGTTTCAATCAATGCAGTTGTCATTGGCAGGATGAGAGAGTTTATTTACCAATGCTAACTTAAGAGTATGAGTCAAAGAGCTGTTACTAGGCGCGTAGTAGTATTAGTGCGGTGGTTTGATAAAGGGATCTCAGACTTGGAAATGCTGTCGTAGTCAGATACGAGATGGCGGAGACTCAACCGAGGCAGGGTGACGTGGTCACTAGCGCCGCCGCGCATAGAAAAGGATAAAACCGACGCTTGGTCTTAAGCCGGCTTTACATTTGCATTGCGAACAGGCGTCTGGCTTGAGACCCCAAATTTGTTGACATTGTCGCAGAATTTGATAGAGCTGAAAAAGGAGGCAGTATGAATTAGAAGTAGATAAAGCGACAACAAAGCGGATATGAGGTCAGGGCAAGAGTGTGAACAGAGCTTGGGAGGAGAGAAAAGCCTGTCTAGGTACTTTTTAATATGTGTGCAAAGAGAAACGAAAAGAAAAGGACATTCACGTGCTTCAGACACCCGAAGGAATAGTTATTAAAGGAAATAAGGACATCCTGCAGCACTGCAGAGACCATTTTGAGGCGATTTATACAGCAAGCGATATTTCTAGCAGCAACGTTGCAGAAATTGAAGCTAGAGCTTTGCCCCAGAATTTCCCTCAGTTAAGCGAGGACGAGCAGATAGCCTGCGAGGGAAAAATGACCAATGAGGAGTGCAAAAGTGCCCTTGCTGCCATGCTGAATAATAAGGCACCCTCGGTGTCGGGATTTTCCAAAGAATTCTACTTATTTTTCTGGAATGAAATCGGACAGTTTATAGTTGACTACATAAACGAGTCATGGAAACTAGGCAGGTTTTTTATTACTCAGCGGCGAGGGGTCTTGGTCCTCATCCCCAAAAAGGACGACGCAAAACTACTGAATTAATAAAAAATAGACGTCCGCATTTGTCTTTATTGGATGTTATATTTATAAAATTTGCAGGCGCTAAATCAGTACTTGCTAGGATTCGCTTTAAGTAAAGTGATTGATAAGCTGGTGTCCAGAGATCAAAACTGGAGGTATCGGAGGAAGGTACATTGGGGATATACTTTACGGACAGATCAGCAGCACGTTCTTAATTCATTATTGCAAAGAGGACGACTTGGAAGGCATAATGATGGCGCTAGATTTTAGAAACGCATATAATACAGTGGAATATTCGTTTCTTTACACGATACTTGGGAAGCTTAACTTTGGCGCTGATTTTTTACTCGCGTTGGAGATAAAATTATTGCACACTGGAAACAGAAGTGGCAATAAAGCAACAATGGGTTCACGTCCCATCTTATTCAAGCCCTCTAGGGTTCTACAACAGGTCTCCGATTCTGGGCTACTTTTCGCTCTTAGTGCGTTAGGATGCTGTCCCAATAAACTAATCCGCAGTGCTGAATAAGAACGTACAGAGGGTTATAGTATTGTGACTGTGATGGGGTATGGCGATATCAGATTAACAAGCGTAATACTGCGATGATATTGGACGAACATTTGTGTCGATAGGAACAGAAGTCTGCCAGCTAAACGTCATTAGCGATGCGGTAGAACACATTTGGTGAAGCATCAGGGTTAAAACTTAACCAGCAGAAATGCGATGTTATGAGGCTAGGGAAGTTCCGAGAGATTTCGAGTCCGATTTGCGATTTTGAATCTGTGGATATGGTTAAGATACTTGGCATTCGGTTCAGTGCTAAGACAGAGACACTGTAGAGAAGGAAAGCGATTGCCAACCAACCGAACCATAATGGCCCATAAAGTAATATCAATACGTACTTTGAACGCGCTTAGACTCAAGCGCCCGGACTCACTACTGGACAAACCGGGTCCAATTCCGTTCGTATGCGGTTGTTAACATCACTCGTCTATATTTCCAAACACGCCTTCAAGGCACGGCGTATGCCTCCCTGAAACATTAGGGTCCTGAGTGCCACCGGTAGAGCCAGGTCTGATTGACGTTAGTGGTGCTAAACCAAGCTTCGCAATCATGAAAGTTATCAGCCTCTGCCCCCAGAGGAGTCCGAATCCCCCGAAAGGCTATAGCAAAAAAGAGATACCTAACAAGCAACGCGGATTGCGAATGGGATGCCTGTAAGAGACAACTCGGACATTGTTACTGGATGAGTGTTACGCAAGCAATAAGGATAGAGCGTCCATGGAAATAGAAACCACCGAATAAGATCACCAAAGCAAAGTAACAACGTTCTGAAGACTTACCTGAACTAGATTCGATTATCGCTTTAATGCCGTGGAAATAACAACCAACTAATTAATGAGCTCAAGATAGCTCTAGAACCAACTGAATTAATGACAAGCAGATTCGTTAAGGATATGGCTGCTCGTTCACGAGATAATCTATCAGGAACGCTGCTGAGTGCAGTTTCCAGGGACATTTTGCCAAGAAGTGGCGCGGAGCCTGATAGACTGGAAAGGAGAGGGTGGGCAACGAGCATAACAGAAGAGCATACTGGTGCGACTAACTAAACGCCAGATAAAACTGTAACGGACAGCGCGATGCGGACTTCATACGCTAGCTCCTCCATATCCCGTGACGTCAGGTGTATAAGAAAATACCTCCTCGACCCAATTCTGGGTCGTGATGCAAAGGACGAGCCACTTACGTTACATCAAACCGAGCGCTATTTAACAGAGACCAATCAACCAGAATCGCAGTGCTAGAATCATGGTCACAACTCTGGGCTTGTGCGACTGCGATTTTCCACGACAATGGAAACCGTTTTGGCACGATGGACGGAGTGTGCGGCCATTAACGGGAAAGGAGAAGGGTTGATTATTTATGAAACCGGCCAATATTAGTTACAAGGGACAAATGTCTGGGCCATACATAAGTTTAACATGCAAGCAAAATGCTATTAGCATGGGACTCCAAGCACATAAGCCAACAGCCAATTGAGATGGTCCAAGAGATATAGACTTTGGGCATAATGTGGTGACCAGCGCAGTCTACATTATGAGACACTTCACTTTTCCAACTTACAGACCTCACTAGAATTGCGCAAACCACTCTTCAGTACAAAATAACACATCGTTTTTTTTCGCCAACACGCCACCTGTCCTAATTTTACAGAGGACGAAAGTCAATTGATGATCCATTTGGCGATGAGTGTGGCTTGTTGAATCTTGGGCACTGCTTCATCTCGAATGTCATAGTAGTCAAAGTCTTTTGGACAAGATTTATTTGGCGTAATTTGAATTGCAGATTGTCCAGGGAGAAACAGTGTAGATTTGAACGCTTACGCAATTGTGTTTTTGCGCCATGCAGGCAAGGTAGCCTTGGTTAACCTCATTTCATATTAGGTGGGAACATAGGACATATTCTATAGCAAATCAAAGACGAGAGAGGGGATTGTTATTATAAAACTAATGCAGGGTGTTATGCTCCTTGGCAAAATGATCTGTCGGTACTGAAGAAAGAAAATCGCCTTTAAAACATGAGAAATTGCTTAGCAACTCTGTAAAAAGTGAGGAGCCCTTTCTACAGCTGATGTTACTTTGTAGATCTGGAAGTGAGATGGTTTGGTAGATTTGTTTTTTCTTAAAATATCCAAAAATGTTGCATGTATTGCCGAATAAATATCGTGTGTTGGGTCAGAGTCCCCACTCCTGCTCCCCATCCCGGGCTAATCCGGGACCGGCCCAAGGCAGGCTTACGGCCGGGCTGGGCCCGTCGGCCGGCCGGGCTGCCGGGGTCCGCCGAGCGGCCTCACCCAGGCTGTCCGGCGGCCGCAAACCGCCTGGGGCCGGTGGCGCGGCGGCGCCGCTCGTCGCGGTCATTGCCGCGACGAAACCGACGATGGCGGCGTCTCGAGAGAGACGTGGGAGGCTACCGATAATTTTTTTGCATTATATGTATGGAGTATGTTAAAGTGGTGTTTGATTTTATTTCGTTGTTTTACATGCTTCGTATGTTGTTGTTTTGGAAAATAAAAGTTTGCAAAACTTTAAAAAAAATATATTAGAAAACTTATTACACAGCCCACTCGAATCACTGACAACACTAACAACTTGCGAGACCTAATTTTTACCAATAATGTTGACATCGTCACGGGCGCTGGAACATTGTATTATTTGTCTCACTTAGATCACTTCCCTATATTTGTGTCAATTCGCACAACTCTTCCACACAGCACAGACGTGACACACAAAAAACTATTTGGGACTATACGAGGCTTGACTCACATCTTCTTAACAGACTCCTTCTGTGCCGATTAAGTAATAGCTCGCGGGAAGTGCTCGCTGCGCCGCGCACCTGGGTGCACAGGAGTGAAACGTGTGTGTCCGGGACGCTGACCGCGCGCCGGTAGCATGGGGGGACGCGTCAGGTTGAACCGAGGGTCAAGCTAGTGATGGACCTGGCGGTCCACCCGCCGATCGGAGGTCAGTTGGTTTGTGGATACTTGCTCGTGAGCCACCTAAGCCATCTACCTGTGCGATCGGCATACCGCGTCGTCGCTTGGACGGGTTAACGACCTTTCACCTTGTCATCGTAATACGTACCATTATGTTACCTGACCACACACCACCTCGCTCTGACTTTGCTATCATCAACCATCTCGTTCCTACTTTCCTCCTAGCACGTATACGAAAGGTCGTCGGAGACTGTGGCGTTGAAATTGTTATTTTAGTATAAAATATGTTTATTCCTATGCCAACCGCGTTACGAACTATTAGTTATTTGCTTGGCATGTGCAACGTCCAAAAAGGTACCTGACCGATCGTAACTGTATTACTTTGCATGTTTATCTTGCCCACCGTAACGTAACGCATATTAACCAATAAAAACCGCTTCTTTGTACCCAACTCTTTACTTCTGCAGTAAGACGGACCACTGACATCATATTTGAACACACATCAGGTAACTTGTTCCGTTTCTATTCACGACACGTAAATTCCGCCCTTTACCGATACCAGAGAAATATACAGTCCTACCACCCGTCTACCACCAAAACGCAACACCTTCTCGACACCAACTGGGATCAAATTCTAGACAATGACATAAACGCAGCGACCGAACAATTCGTCACAGCTATATTAATAGCTGCTGAAGCATCAATTCCTAAGAAAAAGGTTCGAGTAAAGCAATGTCAAAAGCCGTGGGTGACATCTGAATTAATCAGAAACATCAGAAAACGCGACAGACTCATTAGACGGGCCCAACAGACTCAGACCACCTACGATTGGTACCGATGGAAATATCAACGAAACATTGTGACAGCAAATAATAAACGACTCAAGCAACAGCATATAGGAAGCCAAGTGCAGAAGCTGCTAGAACACAAGCGAGACCCATACAAATACCACCAATTACTACGCAAAATAACAGCGGCGAACACGCGATACACTGATTCCACCACATTGAAGGACCCGACGGAGACATACTGACTGACGACTACGAAAACGGCAACATTATGAATAACTACTTCGCCAATCAAGCAATGATTGACATACCGGACACGCACACATTGCCATCAAACAATGACATAGACGCAACACCAGTGCCCACTTTCGGTGAAATAACAACGTATGAAAGTGAGGTTCTCAATATGCGTAAGTCCCTCGATTCGAATAAATATACTGGGCCTGACGAAATCCCCGTAAAACTACTAAAGTTATTCGCTCTTATTATTGCAGCACCACTGTCAAAACTGTTTAACAAATCCCTTGCTTTAGGTGTTTATCCTTTACAATTCAAAGATGCTAATGTCAGACCAATCTTCAAAAATAAAGGCTCTCCCTCTGATTATACTTGTTACCGTCCTATTAGCCTTTTATCTTCGCTTTCCAAAGAGCTCGAAATAATTGTTTACAAATGTATATACGCCCACCTATCTCTGCACTCTATCCTGACCGACAAACAGAGTGGGTACCGGCACAACCACAGCACGGAGCAGCAGCTGTTATATCTAACTCATTATATGTACAGATCACTTGACTCAGGACGCAACTTCACTGCCATCTACCTCGACATTTCCAAATACTTTGACAATATCTGGCACAAGGGACTGTTACACAAGTGCAAGCAAGACTTTGGAATTACTGACTCACTATTTGACTGGCTGAAATCATACCTGTGCGATAGAAGGCAACGAGTACAGATCAAATGGTAATTTTAACTACCCAGATCATCAACGCGAGGCGGTGCCCGCAAGGATCTGTACCGGACCTCTATTGCACTGATGTATCTCGACGGACTTTCAAGACGAAGCACAAAATGACAAGTCTTCTTTTTCGCAGACGACACATCATCTGTATGCATCACCCACGATAGCAGACTAACCCTATTTACTGTCGGGGGGAGCCGAATCGGCCCCCCTTAGAGTTTTTTCGCGTATAGTCATTTCATAACTCAACTCAGCAGAATCTGCAAACTTGCTGGCTTTTCTCAACATCTTCATTGCCGCATCGAATGGTGTATTTTTTTCCAAATGAATTTATTAGAAGGGGGTCCAGAACAGTTTTAGGGGGCGTGTTCGGCCGTTTATGACACAAAAACCTTTGCATGGTTAAGCACTCATGGAGAGTTGTGTGTTGAAGAGAAATGTTTAGCAAAAAAAAACAGTCGGAGAGAATTGACTGTTTTTTTCAGATGGCTATCTCAAAAATTTCAAAATTTGAATTTTGAAAATCAAATTTTTTTAAAAACTCCTTTTTTTTTTTTTTATTTTTTCACAAAATGATGCAAGTTTTTTTATTTTCAAGACGTTTAAAAAACCGGAAGATATGTGAGAGAAAACATGCAAATAAATATGTTTGAATTTCAGGGTGATATTCAAATATTTGATGACCTGATGTCAGGTTCAAATGCTAACTTCCAATATAAGTTATATTGGTGAAAAATGAAAACGAGGGTTTAAACTTGCATCAATCCAATTATTTCCAGTATCATCCTCTTAGGCCATCTGATGAAAATAATGAAAGGTTTTTTTTTAGTCAGTGACCTTTTGAAAGGTCATGTTCAAGCGTCATCAACCCTTTTTCATCAATAACTCGTAACAAGAACATCATAGTGACTCACAAATGGTCCAAATTGTTTGTCTCGTCAATACGCATCTTTTGATAGCATTATTGACCCGATTTACGTTTCACCTGACCGTGACCTTGACCTTGACCCGGGGGGCAAAAATTTTCGATTGACAAAAATTGATCTATTGATTCGAACCGCCAATGACGTGAGAAACACGATGGTACCAAAATAAGTGCTGTATTATACTTTATATAAAAAAAGTTATAACAACAAACAATTGCTGAAAAAAAAACAGGTTTTTTAACATTTGTTGACCGTACAGTCCAAACCATTTCACCTGAGGTCATTTCTTGATGCGTTACGGTTGAAAACAATTAAAACCGCTTATCAGCGATTTGTCGGATTTCCTCCTAGTGCCATAGTTTCCGAGGATAATGGCAAGGTTTCCTGAAAATATCATGTTTGACAAAAATAATTTTTGTGACGTCATTTGGAACCTTGAAGATTAAGACCCAAGGTCACCAAAAATTTGACAAAATAGAGTTCATTGTCGACCTTAGTTCACACACCAAGTTTCATGTTTCTAGCTTTTTATGGGCAGCGAGATCTGAAGGGGGGCCGAATAAGCCCCCCCCGACAGATTCGTATACTTTTCATCCCTCCAGGAATAGGGTTAAAACCCAAAAATGTTGTGGGGAATACGTTCCACATCCCCCGGTGTTGGAGTCCCTGGGCCCGGTCAACGAATATTTCGCGATTAACACGCGCACTGGAGGGGGGGCATTTTTGTGCCCCCCCACATGTTTTTCGTGAATATCTAAAAAACGAAGCGGCGCAGGGCGGTAGTGTTTGAGCGAATTACGGCAACACAATAGCAGATCGTTTTGACGCTTCAAAAAAATCGGAAATCGGTTTGGTTTAAATTTTTGAGTTATATGGATCAATTCCAATATGGCGGCCCAGAATCGAGGTCGGGCGAAGCGATAATCTTCGGAACAAACAGTCAGAATCGGGACGATTTCAAACGCCATTGTAGCCATGTCAATCTTCAATCCCCAAAACGAAACTTCAGACACATTTGCAGTTGACGTGTGACGTCACAGTAGGTCAAAATCCTTCAAAAAGGTGACATTTGGCCCAATTTGACCTTCATGACCTCGTTTGACCTTTAAGATATTGACCTAAGGTCACCAAAGTTTCAGAGAATGTGGATCATCACAGCACTTACCTACCCTATAAGTCTGAACGTTCTAGATCTCATACTTTCGGAGATCTCATGGGGGGGCACTTAAGTGCCCCCCCTCCAGTGGGTGTTAGTGGCATACCCCTCCCAAGTGCGCGTGTTAAGACCTGTCGTTTCCCCCGCGCTCAGAGGCGTAGCTTCTGAAAAGTGGTGAGCGGGGAAAAGTTGCTTAAGCACAAATTACCATATAAATTTATTAAAATAAGTATTTATCACCAGATTCGACCCACTTCCTTGTCAAAGTTTTTTTTCCTTGTCAAAAGTTTTTTTCGGGGGGGGGGGGCTAAAGCAGTGGGGAGGCTGAGCCTCAACTGAATAGGAAACTATACTCCCTGCCTCCACCTCCCGCTCAACAATCTTCGCGCTGAATACCCGACGCCACTTCCCACGGACTTCAACGAACAATATTTCGTCTGACGGGAACGGTAGCGATTTTATGTGTGTTGCACCCAAACTCGAAAGCCTAGATCCGCCAGTGAAAATTTTACCCCCCAGTGAACCTTTTCTTAAATGTGGAGATTTTAGCCGAAATGACCCCCTCGCCAGGGCGAGGTTCCATCTTTTATTGGTCGAAATCGAAAATCATTTTCTTAGCCCTAAAAAAATGCTAAACCATACACACATATCGTATCTTATCAACTCTGCAATATTGATTAAGCCGGGACCGTCCGAGTTTACACACAAACTATAAACCTTAATACTCTTCCCAAGGGTTCGAACCACATAACGCCAAAAGTGAGAGCTCCAGCTGACAATATATGGTGGCGATCAATACCGCCTACGCTGAAGGGGGACTTCACAAAGAATCCGCCCTTAGTGGCATGGCTTAAAGGTAACGTGACGTAAAAGTCTTGCCATTGAAAAAGATGACCCGTTATGCATATATCAACCCCGGATCTGGATATAGAAAATGATAGCGAGCATGGCAGCATACAATGTTGTAATAAATAGTATTTGGAAATATTTTAAAATAAATATTAAAAACTACTCATCTTCCGATGCTTCAACATGTAAATGCCCTCGGGCGTCCTCGCGGTGACGTCACAGTGGGGTTGCCAGGCCTAGTCGGAACTAAACTTCGCCACCCCCTGGGTGGGACAAACTGTCGACCAGAAGGCGTATACGCAAACAGTTAAACACTTGTATCCAACACATTTTGTGAATCCTCAACACCAAACACCAAACTACATCAGGACCATCATGCCGGAGACGCGCGCCCAACACACGGGCAGAAACCTACGAAACGCTAATACACACACAATGGCACCCAACCGCACCACATCCTACCAGCATTCCTTTTCCTTTCAACTGGTAAACTCTGGAACCACCTTCCTGAGCATATACGTTCACTTCCCCAACGATCCTTCATACGTGAGATTGTTGAGCGACTGGGGGTGCCCGGGCCACCAGCTTATTATGGAGCTGGATCAAAAACGGGCAATACTTTACATGCTAGGCTAAGAAATAAAATGTCTCATCTTAACTCCCACCTTTTCCAAATACACAAACATGTAACATCAGAGTGCTCCTGTGGCCACTCAGTCGAAAACGTTCGTCATTTCATTCTTTCTTGCCCAAACTACATTCCTTAAAGACATGAACTTGTCCCAAATATTTACCATGTCCTTGGCATTAACTTCAGCAATTTGTCACCTTTGCTTCAACTACGCCTTCATATACATGGCGAAACTCTTGGCAGTGAGGACGGTCGGGCAGTGGCGCATCACTTCCAAAATTGTATGATTAAATCACATATATTTAACCCGCGCCCCACTGGGGGGGGGGTTGTTTGAACACCCCTTCCCTCATGTTTTATCAAGATAAAGAAAAAACGGCGGCGCGCAGCGCCACCAAATTAGGCATAACTATTCACTGATTCTTTTCGGACATTTTGCGGAAATTCAAGTTTCGTGTCAGGTCAGGTCAGGTCACCAGGTCA
>VOPJ01016574.1:0-40776 GCA_014673585.1 Semibalanus balanoides
CGTGGTGCAAGGAAAAATATTTTTCACTCAGATGAATTGGCATTGTTAGACCTTTCATATCACAACAAAATCGTCGCTCAATCTATCATAGTTTTCACGCTATCGAATTTTGACCGGTTTGACCTCGAGTTAAAACACAGTGCAGTGGTGCCGGCACAGTTGTTGCATTGCCGTGCTCTCGGTTAGATAAGTCATGGTATATTACCCGATACAGATCGAAAGCTTCAGTCAAATTCTTCAATTTTATGGTCATGACTATATAGTAAAGTTTGAAAAGCAATAAAGGCTAACTAGGCTACAATTTGCATTGGACGACATAGGGAACTGTTCCATATTTCACAGCCACCAAAATTCACAATTTTGGCAAAACAGCACTAGTAAAATATTGACGGTGGGCTAAAATTTGAGGGGTGGCAATGCCACCCCAGTGTCACGGCAGGAGTGGCAGTCTGCCACCCCTGCCCCTATGGTGGCCCCGCCACTGCTGCACATTTCATATAATAAACTTAGTAAGCACACATACCTCATAACATTTTTTAAATAAAACTATCAAGCTCAGCGGCGTTCTTTACTCTGGATTTGTTTCTTCTTCTCTCCCCAATATCCGTGAACGCATTGCAAATAACGCGTATTGAGCTTAAAGGGAATATAGCACCTTTAACATTAGTTTTTAACTGAGATAGCCAGATTGTCGGGTGTAACTGAGAAACCTCTAAATCTGAAATTTTCCTTCGCAAAACGACCTAGTTGCTGATTTGAAACGCAAAAACCGTGGTTCATATGTGGTCTTTTCAACGTCACAAATCCCGTGAGTATCGCAATACGTCATCAGTAGTTATCTCCACTTGTTCACGTATGGCGTGCCCCACGTCCCTACCCGGCGCGAGGCGGCGCCGGCGTCCCAAGCCAGTCGCGTTTCACGTACCGTGCACCCATCGTGCGGTGCCGGCCAGCAGCTGTCAGCCTCATTTGCTTGAGGGTCAACAACTCGCTTTGGTTGACGCAAGATTTTGTTGTGAGTCATTATGTAAAACATATTACTATTTTTCAAAATTACAAAAATTCTGACTTTTTTCGGCAAAAATGAAATGGCAGGACGTAAATCAAGGGCATGTCTTCTCCATCATTCTACATACTTTTCCCAAGGTGCTATATTCCCTTTAACAATCCTAGACCGTAACGGGACTCAGACATCGTGAGTAAGATCTGCCTGTGACCGTGCAGGGACACTGACCTGCAGACGGGCGGTGAGCATCTTCATCTGCTTCCAGGACTGGGCATACTGCCGGCGCACAATCTCGATGATGGTCGTGGTCAGCGCCAGACCCACCAGGATGTACACCGTGCACACCAGCATGTACTCCGCATTGGCTGCCGACATGTCAGGTCAGGTCAGGTCAGGGCAGGTCAGGGCAGGTCAGAAGCGCAGGTCAGATATTCAGGGCAGCGTCAAGGCAGGTTCATGGGAGGCAGGGCAGGGCAGGACAGGGCAGTGACAGGGCAGGGCAGGGCAGGGCAGGGCAGGAGCAGGGACAGAATTGTGTTAGGTCTTGACGGTCAGAGAATGTAGGCGCAAGGTTAGGTCGAGTTTGTCGAAGTAGAGATTATATTTATATGTTAATTAGCCATGCTAAACACCACACACACACACCTTACACCTGCAACACACACTACACAACACACACCACAACACACACACCACTCACTCCACTAGTCTAGTTTCGTTGTTGTGCCATTTCAGTGTCAGATCTAATTATCGCTGAGTCGAAGCCGGGGACATAGGTCTGAGTGGGTATGTTTCGGCCGATCAGGTAACAACTATAGGAGGTTCCGAGAGCCAGGGGATCAAAGGTCGAGTGGTATGTCTTTGGCCATCAGGTCAAATATCACGCGAGGTCGAGCCGGGGAACAGGATTCGAGTGGGCTATCGTTTCGGTCGCATCATGGTTATCAAAACTTGTATTATAGACGTTAGGAGTCGATGACCGGGGAAGGTTCTGAGTGGATTAGTATAGTGCCTATATCAGGTCAACATGGGAATATGCGACAGAGAAGATCAGAGGCCGGGACAGGTTGAGTAGAGTATGTATTTGAGACATAACAAGTGTCACTATACGCCAGAGGTTCGAGCCGGGGACAGGGTTTCGAGGTCGCGGTCAATGTTGGCCATCAGGTTCTCAACTCTAATATGTTGAAGGAGTTCGAGCCGGGGACACAGCGTCATGAGTGGGAACTATAGTTATGGCCATCAGGTCTAAACTAAGGTGAGGAGATCGGACGCCTGGAGGGACATGAGATATCTTTGAGTGGAGCTTTATGTTGGCCCATCAGGTCACACGATATATATTTGCAGAGGATCGTTAGCAGGGGACAGGTCCGAGTGGTCATGTTTTGCCATCAGGTCAACGTATAGCAGAGAGGTACGAGCCCGGGGACAGGTTCGTAGTGGGTATGTTGGCCATCATGAGTCAACTCATATAGCGACGCAGTCCGAGCGCTGGGGATCAAGGTATTTCGAGTGGGTATGCTTTGGCCTCAGGTCAACTATACGCGCTAGTGTCAGATGTCCGGGGACAGGTTCCTGAAGTGGGTATACGTGGAGGATCAGGCTCGAGGTGGGAGGCGGAACCAAAGGTTAAGGCCGGCCGCCAGACAGTTGAGGCAAGTCGGATTCGATCGATTACGTACCAAACGTTAGCTTTGCTGGATGAGTGCCGCTGTCGCAGATATTGGAATGGGTACCTCCGCTCAGATCCTCTGTCGCCATTCGGACTAGCACACAAGTTTAACGACTCGCTGAATGGGGTAAATGAGACCGGCAATGGTCTTTTCATAGAATGGTTACAGATCCTGTGCCACAGTCGGATACTATCATTTCAGGACATGTCACTGACTCTCTCTCTCGCAACAGACGTCAGGATGGTGAATGCGATATTCGCAGGGCACGATGCAGGCGAGGACCAATTTGCGGGAACAATGATGTCTGCCGCGATACCGTTCAACATCGATTTCAAACTGTTTAAACTTCGCTCAAGTATTAATCTCATATGTTTTAAACAGGAGGCAATATCATAATTTCCGTAGGTAAGAATACTCCATCGAACTTAACAATGCAGTTGGCCGTGTATCTCGCAAACTCCAGAACTAAATAAGACGTTCGTAGTCCCTAGTTCTCTTCCCACATCTCATCTGTGCCATCCTCACCGGGCACAAAGTCGCCGAAGCCGATGGTTGTCATGGTGATGAAGCAGAAGTAGAACGACTCGAGGAAGCTCCAGTTCTCCCAGAGCAGGAACAGACCGCCGCCGATGGCGATGTAGAGCACCAGGAACATGACGGACACGAACACGGTGAGCGCACGCTCCATCCGCTCGGAGAGCTGGTAGCCAGCTGACTCGCCGGACCCGCCCCCGCCGCCGCCGGGCCAGCTGCGCTTGATCTTCTCAAACAGGGAGGAGACGCCGGTGGCGAACAAGGCGCCCAGATCGGCGATCACAGACACCGTCAGCGGGATGCCGATCATGGCGAACAGCATGCAGAAGATGCGGCCACCCACCGTCCGTGGCGCCATGTTACCGTAGCCTGCAACAACGGCGACATGTCAACGGTTAGTCCGCTCAGATTGGTTAGGTCTTTGTGTTGTTACTTTTTTCGCGGATAATGTCATGTGTATAGTGTAGAACATATGTTCTGTCCACTTCATCGACACCACCCGATGTCGATGCGCCCGGCGAATAAATCCTTCGTGAAAGCGGCTAGTAGCAGTCCTTTAATTGCACTATTCGAATAAACCATCCATTTATCTGCGTCGATGTTTGTTTTCGTCTGCCGGAAGCTAGCATTTGAAAGTAATTATAAAAAAGCCTTGCATAAGTGCACCCGTTTAATTCAATGTCAACATTGTCCATCGATGCTGTCTGTCGGTGCTGCACGCAATGAAATATAATGCAACTATGTATGCCCTCGCCCCTGATACCGGGGGCGAGGGCTATAATAATTGCATTGGATTCCACTGCGTGCAGCACCGACAGACAGAGACCGAAATGGATGTGGTGTCGATGAAGTGGACAGAACATTTGCACTGCACTGTGCCTACATCCTGTGTCATTTTAAGACAGTGCATTATATAGATACAAGGCAGCTTACATAGCGAAGACAGCTAAGTCACATCTTTCCAAATTAAATTAACTTATGCTAGCTAAATGTTGCTATAACATTATGTTAACATTAAAATATAATATATACTTTTGTGCTGACTTTTTGTAGCTTATGTGTCATTAAGCCGTTCATTTTTGTTCTCGATATAACACGGATATTTACATTACCGTGCAGCATTACCGGGGCGCCACCACTTTCCGAAAGTTGGGGGACGGAGGCATTCTAAAGTCGATTCTTTCCATGCAACGCCCATAGGTCTAATGTTAAATATAAAAATGTTGGGGTGCCCTCCCCCGCTCTCCCCTCTCCCCCCCCCTCCTTCGACGCCCATGTCATACCAACACTCTGAATAAAACTGTATGAATTACGGCCTTAACTCCAGCCATGATAATAGCGTATGACGTTGGTGTAGTAGCCGTAGGTCTGGCTACTCTTCACGTCCGGTTTGGGTGATTGGCGTGAACGTGCGCCGCTCGTCCGTCGATTTCTGGGACCCCGGGGACGTCGGCACGCAGTACCCCGGGGACGGCGTCAGCTGCCTCCTGGATATGAGCAATATGCATTGGTAATGGCCCGCTGCCGCGCCGTGTACCCGTTAAGACATGGTACTTATCGCTGCAACGGATACGCTCCAGCCATACCTCCGTGAACATAAGAATGAAAACATCAACCGCTTGGCGGTTTAAGTAGTTCAAATACACCCCAGCGTAATGCACGTGTTCCCTTCGGACAGTTTTAAGACTCGTAAAATCCGACCAAAGTGGTCGAGAACCATGCACCGGTAGCAATCGGCAGTCATTCTCGGGCGGCTGTCGCCACAGTGGTATCAATAGTTTGTCCATTTGGCAGCGGCGCCGCCGCGCCGCCGGTCGGCTGGTATGCACCGTAAGTGTCGACCGCCTGCAGATACGTGGCTGGACGGCCGCCAGCAGGCCACCTATTTTCGGCCGCAGTTTCTATAAGCATAGCAGGCGGCTAGAGCAATGTTTTCCAGACGTCCGTTCTTTAGTTCATGTAATTACGTTGTCACCCCGGGACCAATTCGTCATCGGAAAACTGCCGCACAACAATGAGTGATGGCACACACCACTCCAATCAGCGCTCCGGCTGGAGCGAAGCATGCGTGAGGCAGTGACCGATATGCATAAACAGTATCGTAAAATGTCGCCATGCTCACATTTTGAACCATCATAGCCTCACAAATATTGTATTATTTATTCCGTAACATTTAATTGATTGCGTTATCCAACGCCGGTGAATATTATGCCGTAACATTCACCTATAGGCGAACGGTCCTAACAACTTATTAAAGCATGTGAAAGGTTTTGTGATATTGAGTCATGGTGAAATATCTATTGAAGAATCGTGTGTTTTGGCACTGATAAATAACGACTCTGTAGCATTACACATTGAGTCGGGCATCTGTACACAGTTAATGATGCGTAATTACTGATCAGGCAAGTCATAGCTGTTGCTGAAGAGCATATCAAGTAATGATGACATTCGGTTACCAAATTTGTGTTATACCAAAGAAATAACAATACCGAATCGGTCATTGGTTGGTCAGGTATTTTTTGCATGTTTTGTATTTTTCGGTCAAGCATCTAAGCGATATATGTACACGTATATCGCCGACTTGCTTAAAGGGAGTGTGCCTACTCACATTGGTCATGTGGAGTTGTTGACACTAGTCTGTAGACATATGTTCCTATCCGAATTCTCATTGTCCATGTACTTCATTTCCCCAGAATCACTTTAGTTGCTGAGGACTATTCTTCAATTTTAATGTCGCCAATCAATACCAGCTTGACTTCTAATTAATTTTGATACGCTCGCCCAGAGTAGCTTTCGCTGAACTCATTGCAAGCCATTGCTCTTCAATTACAACGCTTAGCATATGATTGTTCAGCCCTTTCTGAGCCAATGTATGATAAAACAACTCGTGAGCACTGATAACAGCTCCGAACAGATTCTCGATTCACTGTAACTACTTATGACTGATACATTGCTCATAAAGGTTTGTTTCTGATCGTGCGTTTTTGAGTTTGCGTCCATTCAGTCAGGTAACACGTCTTCGCTACTAATGTTTATAGTCCCAGCCGTTTCTCGACGTGGCCTATCTTTTCGCGCGAAGTATGTTCTCTAGGAAACATTTTAAAATGTTTTAAATGTTTCAGTGGTAGCCGTCTTCACGATGGGCTAATTTGCGAGAAAGTGGTTTGGTACACCCTCGGCCGTAATGGGGACCGTAGGGCGAGGTTTGGACACGAACATTTTTTGCCAATTAGTCAAATCCGTGACAAGGCGGCGGTACTACTAAAAACAATTTTAAACAATTTTTAAAAATGATTCAAAACCATGGGTCCTCGCCGCAAAAATAAGTCATTGGAAAGCTGGGATAGCTCGACGATCGTTTATGAGTTTTGAAACAAAACACAATGCAATTATCAAATATTAAGAAAATTCAACTCAAGGGGCTCCGACCATGAATGTTTATCGTAAAACAAAGGTAATACCAAGCAATAGCTTCTTACCGTAAAGAAAGAAATATATTTGGATCATGTCTACAAAAGAGTAGGCAGCACTCCCTTTAGCCTGCCTGACCAGCAGAGCCACGGATCTTCTGTAAAGATTGCAACAACTCAAACTGTGTCATGATGGTTCGCACCAAGTCGCTATTTCCGCAGCAATTTCCTATGGGCATATTCGCAGTAGAGTCATCTACATGGGCGGCTATCCCCATGGCGCTGGCCGACACACCCTGGCTAGGTGGGTGGACCCTGGAAACTGGAAGAATATCTCTCAGAGTCATGGCTGTGGCTCTGGGCCTAGTGGCTGCATAGTCCCCGTACCTGTGACTTTTTTTGCATCAATCTTATCAAACCAATCATGGCTAAAAGAAGCCTTGATATGTTGCCATTACAGTAGACTGAAGTAAACACATAATATAAATTTACAAAAATCCTCACGGCTGGCCAACGGCCAGCCATTGACATTTGGCAATGTCTGTGGCTGGCTATGGCTGTGATGCCATGGCTGTGGGGCGGCTAGGCTAAGGAAAAGTGCAGTCATATAGAACTCTATTCTTGCACTCTGCAGTGCAGGTCTCGAAGCCGGGAAATAGAATGTCCAGGTAATTCATGTGGATTCTGATCATCAATACCTACTGTTATCATTGAGGTATTTCTTTACCTAAACAAATGCATCTGCATTTGCAGAGTTATACGCTTACCAACTGCTTACACCAATATCGAAAAAGGGTAAAAAATCGATCATTTTCACGTTGATAAAAATGGGTTTAGTTTTCGGTCAGTGTAACTACAATAACAATTTGTATCAGGTTTTGTCAAGTTTCGGGAATTTCCTTAAAATGACATTACTAATGCAAAGCGACGAATTGTTTGAGCCAGCCGACGGCAACAAACAAATAAGTCACCATACGAACAGACAAATTTACTAGCCTATTTTGTTTACTTATTGGTGATGCTATATGCGACGGAATTGGTATTTAGTATCATATGCGCCGCAGCTGAACATAGGCTCCAGAGCGGGCCAATTCCGTTACATAAAAATATAGTCTGATGCCGTACCTACTCAGGTATCCCGGACCCCTGTCTTTATACGTCCAGGAACGGGAAGATGGCTGAAGACGGAATGGTTCCACCAAGAGATGTGTCACCAAACACACCTCTAATTAAAGGAATCAGAAAACGGCCTAGGTGGCTGCTCACGGCAATCAGTCGGCATTAAATTAATTTATGTGTCGTGCCACAGAAAGCATTTTCAGCCGGTGAAGTTCCTTGATAGTCAAGGGTCATTATGGACTGCCTACACCTGGCATCGGCAGAGTTCCGCGATAGTCCTGGGTCATTATGGACTCTTAAATCGACATGTAGCTAGCCATCTCAGAAGTCGGCTATAAATTGTGGATAACAGCTCTACTCGGGCGCGTTGGCTCGGTTGTCCGACGGTCACGCACTCAGTGTAAATCTCTGCTGAACCCATTAAACGGGACGACTGCTTCCTGCTTCATGGTGTACAATGAACGGACACGGTGGAATGTGTTGATGAATATGGTAACTTTACCCTTCGTTTTGTTTATCACGGAATACACCGAAAAACTTGTTGTCACATGAATGTTTTTTCCTTCTATAATTGTAGTAGTTGTCGCTTTCAAAAGACGGGATTATACGGGATAACATAGAACCCAGAAATAAATATTGATACCAGTCATTTTGTGGCGAACGTCATATACAAAAAGGAAACACATAAATCAATGTAACCCTTCTTATTGATATCCTCACAAATCGTTTCCTATGAAGATACGTCAGTTTATTTGATGATATGCTGGCGCGTCGGCACTCAAAATCTGCTGCTGACCTGCGGCCTAATCTGACCTGACCTCGGGATGACCTGCGGCCTGATGTGACCTGACCTCAGGATGACCTGCGGCCTGATCTGACCTGACCTCGGGATGACCTGCGGAGCCTGATTAAGCGAAAATACACCGGCACATACAACACCTACGATCTGACCTGACCTCCGGGATGACCTGCGGCCCTGATCTGACCTGACCCGGGATGACCTGTGCGGCTGGACCGCAGCGCAGCGATCAACCCACGCCCGAATGACGGTCAAGGACCGGGTAAACCGCGCTTCAACTTTAGAGCGAAGTAAACTTTCACCACCAAGTTCTGCAGGAGACTTTTAAATTGCTATGTTGAGCTGTAATTCTTGTATACGTTTTGGGCCCTAAAGAAACGGATATTAAGGTGTAAATCTACAGCGATAATATCAGCACGAAACATGCGTTGTAATTTCGCTCATCGCCTGCGTGTTAGGCGGCTGGTAACAAACTAGACTGCTGGGTTGTTGTTTTCTTTTTCTCGTGGGATGGAGCCCAGACACCGTTATATTCGTCCATGAATAGGGTGTTAGCCACGGTGTTCGTGTATTAAGAAGGTGCCAGCATATTAACGGCCACAAACATAGGAGATTCATCACGAAAATATGCAATCGTTGTGTTGCTAGCGACAAAATTTGCAGCCGTTTGAAGAGATCCACTTAGTCCTTGCTTTCTAACGGCGCTCGTTTGACCAGCATAGCGTTGGACAAAGGAATACCAAGTAGATGTCCAATAAACGTTTTGATATTGGTCAGGTTTCCAAAGAGATGGGATTCCATATCCAAATTGCAGGCGTTTAATAAAACCTGGCCTGTACTCGGATGCCTCAAGATGACAGTATGGTATCATAACCGCCCACAATGTCCTTCACAACCTTGCAGTCCCGTATTGAATGATGGTTCTAGATCGGCCTTAACCGGGCAGTATCGATTGCAGTGAGCATAAAGCCATCTCCCAATCGCATGCGAATGGCCCATTGCATTTCATTGGGCTCAGCTGCCGACGTAACTCATCAGAGCGCTGGCTCTGCCGTAAGTCAGCGAGGGAATACGCGGAGTCTCCTCCACTCGCGCCGGTCGGTCGGCCGCCTCTCGCAGGAGCTGGTCAATGACCACTACGGCAGTGTCGGCATATCTCACGGCAGAAGGTGGATCGGTGCAGGAGCTGGTCAATGACCACTACGGCAATGTCGGCATATCTCACGGCGGAAGGTGGATCGACGCCAGCAGCGGTTGCAGCGTCTGGTCCTTCGGATCTCAAGACAGCAATTCAGCTGCTTATGTGTCCAAGCAATGTTCTTGTGTTAATTAGCACAGTGTGTAAGCGGACTGTTCTTAGCTTGACACCTTTCCGCTTATGTATTTTGTATTTGCGAAAAGCCTTGTTGCCATGTCCATCAAACTTCGCTCAATCATCCCTGCACAAATGAACACGTCATTAATACATGTAGGTGTCTACGAAACAAGCCATTATTCCGGATAAGAACACTCAAATCAGATTAACACGGCCAATGGCCATCGACTTTCGCCCGCAAATCTGCAATTAATGCCACCATAAAAGAGATTCATGGTTTGATTCAGGAGAAAATCTCCTTTGAACAACGTCACTCCCATGTCGTCCTTTCATATATTCCGTGTTCTGTCCCCGTGTGACACCAGAGATTATCAGAAAATGATCACTTTAGTTCACTAAAATGATTGCGAGGGTTGACACTCAGGTGGGGAAAGGTGCATCAGGATAGGCATGAGTCGCCAATGGGTGACTCTGCTAGCACTTAAACTACTTTGCCAATGTCATAAGATAAAAGTAATAACTCACTTATTATTTGTGGCGATAATTAGGAACAAAATTAATGACACACGGAAATAAACCGTCAGCTTACAATAGTCAGTTCTGCAGAGGTAATTTGTTACATACCGATAGCTGAGACGTCAGCGAATTGTCACGTTACAGCACCACTTTAGAAGGGGCAGCCCAACACATGGGCGGATCCAGAGGGGGGTCCACGGGGCCATGCCCCCCCCCCCCAAAACCACCCAAAATCGGCGCAAATTTGACACATTTCCTGAGATTGTTGTAAAACCAAACAAATTTTACTAAGGAAAGTCTGTTTTAGATCAGTTACTGATACATAAGCAAGCGAAATCCGATGAGTTTTCAAAAATGTACGAGACTTTTTGGTATTTGCCCCCCCCCCAAACCGACAAAATCACCCGTTCTGGATCCACCTATGGCCCAACAGGTAGTGTGCTAAGATGGATTCCGATAATGAAGCTAGAAAAAGAAAACAAATTTGCAAATTGTATCTCCGGGCGATTCTGTCATGATTGGAGTTAGGCATAAAGATATGAGATATCGCTCCCTACCACACCCTAATGCATCGCCTCCGCAAATGCAGTGCGGAGAATTCTTTCAAGCATGATTAAGCTTACTGATATACATAGCTGGATACCGAAGATAAGCAGAACAATGTCGGTCTTATTCTAATGAAATTATATTAATACAGTGGCTGCACATATTAGTTTCCAGATAATCACTCTCATCTCACTGGATTTTGGAATACTATTATATAATTGTTGGCTCGCCTGACTTGATTTTCACTCTGTCAAAGAAAAACCATCATACTCCTGTCTCCTTCTTTATTTTAACATTATGAAAAATGTAGTGGGACATACCATTCATTTGGACCTTGGACAGGTTGAAATACAGCCAGCGACAGAATTGCCTATTCTATTGCCATTTAGATGTAGCTGGGTACACTCGAGGAGAGCAGGAGCAAACTATCCCAATTTCCAGTCTGCACACTCTATTAAGCAAGGACTGATAAAATAACTACTATTTAAACATGTTCACCTTAGTTTGAGATACATTCAAAGTGTACAAGTGTTGACCCATCTCGTCGGAATAACAAGGTCGGAATAACGTCACATGTGTTTGGATATACGAGTTCACATGACGTGTAAGGGTCGTAGAGATCACGAGGTCAGGTCTAATTTTACCGGACAACTGACGCATTTATAGCGTAGCTTAGTCCCTCGTTACGAAGAGTAATTAGCTAACTTCAGTGAAGCAGGGCTGGTTTGAGGGTGTCGTTCGCCACCGGCGCCAAGTGTTGCTCTTCCAAGTGCTGCTCTTCCCTCTCTTCGATTAAACAAGAGACCCACTGATTGCTGGCACTACTGAGTGAATGGCAGATTAATGTTTCAATTCTCTAGCTGATAATTAACGATTTAATGACCAGAAATAGTATTGTAGCTGAAATTATTTTGTTATTTATCACCGGACAGCGCTCTCAGGTGGCAGCCGTCCCTCTCTCGGTCACGGCCGGACAGTGCTCTCAGGTGGCAGCCGTCCGCTCTCTCGTCACGCGGACAGCGCTCTCAGGGGCAGCCGTCCTCTCTCTCGGTCACGGCGACAGTGCTCTCAGGTGGCAGCCCGTCCTCTTCTCGTGTCACGCCGACAGTGCTCTCAGGTGGCAGCCCGTCCTCTCTCGGGTCACGGCCGGACAGTGCTCTCAGGTGGGCAGCCGATCCCTCTCTCGGTCACGCTGACAGTGCTCCAGGTGGCAGCCGTCCCTCTCTCGGTCCACGGCCGACAATGCTCTCAGGTTGGCAGCCGATCCCTCTCTACGGTCACTGGCAAGTGCTCTCAAGTGGCAGCCGTCCCTCTTCTCGGCCACGGCCGGACAGGCTCTCAGGTGGCACCCGCCGTCCCTCTCTCGTCAACGGTCGGACAGCGTTCTCAGTGGCAGCCGTCCCTCTCTCGGTCACGGCCGGACAGTGCTCTCAGGTGGCAGCCGTCCCTCTCTCGGTCACTGCCGGACAGTGCTCTCAGGTGGCAGCCGTCCCTCTCTCGGTCACGGCCGGACAGCGCTCTCAGGTGTAACCCAAGTGGTGGTCGGCGGCTGGCCAGCTGGCCCTGGGTCCACGCTGTTTATTCCCGAGTGCCAGTGTTTATCGCTGGTGCGGGGCAGGCCACGGGGTGCCTGCCTGTCGTGCCTTCAGCATCGCGGCCGCAGCGCGCCCACCGCCAGGCCTTTCAGCAGGCACAATCGGTTTGCGGCTAGACAGTGGCGGCGCGGGGATAGACTGTGCCGCTGAACACGGCTGCATGGCGGATGATCTAACCATCAGGGAATCGCAGCACAGAGTGCCTGCACAGATAGACTGTGCCGCCCAGCACAGTATAGATTGGGGCTGTTACAGCGCCCTCAAGCTAATCCGGTTGAGGCTTCAGTTTTCTCTACCGGTCGTTCCCGCACCTCAAATAAAATCGGTTGACCCTCCACCAACCTCAACTGGTTGAGCAAAATCTCAACCGCTCAGCGAGCGGTTAAGGCCAGTGGAGGAAAGTTTACGTTACGTGCCGACAGTTCTGGTGCACTTGCGTGCATTAGTGGCGCGCTGTGCATGCTGTTTACATTGAAAATTTTCACCGTCTGTTCCCGCGCAACAGTCCCGTGCTCAACTCCACCGCGTCTCAATCTGCGGAATGAAAACCTATTCCGGTTGAGGGCGCTGGAACAGCCATTGTTTCCACATTGCCGGTTGATGAGCTCAGCCGGTGTAAAACGCTACATAAGATGACTGCGCAGTGTCAACAGAGAGATGAGCCTCCTGACGGCGTCAGTGAGACATTCGGCACACAGCTGCCGCTCAGTTGGCTCACAGCGCTCTGATAAGACCTGCACAGCTTCTGCCGCCGACGATGTGTGAATAATTAAAGCGAGGCAGTGCCGGTGCGCTGGTGTTAGGTGCCAGGAGAAAGGCTCAGGCAGCACCAAATTTCAGTTGGCCAGCACTGACCTGAGAAGTTCGTCTCAATGCTGAAGCGATATCAAACATCGCCAGGTCTTAATATCTGGAGTAGGGCTTCCGCCCATGACAAAAGTAATGGAGCTAAAATCAAAGCAAGCTTATCACACAGAGACTAGCTTTATTAACTTCATAGACCACTTTGCGATACAATAACATTACGCTTGTGGCGACAATGTCGGCTCTGGTTTTGGTATTCTACGTCAAGCTGCACGCACGACCATATGTGCTTTTTCTAATTCTGGAAACGAAATTTTCGGCAACTTCTCGTGGAGTTTAATTAAATTGGCAACAATCTTGTTACACCGCAGGCAATGTGACCGGCAGCAGAAGGCCACAATACCTCTATTAGTTGGTTGAATAGCTCGGAGTGATGCCCGCAGCACGGTATCACGGCTCGAAGCATGCCATCGTCACTGGACCTCAACACTATCAAATCTGCATAATGCGTAGTGAAGATCTGAAGGCGATTCAATAAGGCGGCCGTGAGGCATCTTGTGAAGTTCTACAATAGATATATGTTATGATATGGTGGTTTCGCAGACTATGATATCGATGTCCTTTTCCAGCATCCCTCGAGGCCATGGCCTCGCATCAGTGGAGATATGGTGGAATATCCTTTCATAAGACTATTGGATGTTCGGCAACTAAATTGCATCAACCATATCGATATCACGATAGGATGACTTCAAAGGGTCTCCTAAAATGAAGCTAGTGTTAGCTATTCAGGAATAAATATGATATGTGAATATACCGCCTCGGGCATATTCAGGAAACTGACGCATATAAACCGAAATATCACACAGCAAAAACTGATAAAATATGATTCAGCCAGGATTTGGCCATAGTATACGACGCGAATCCTACAAAAAATGCATCTCCTGTTTCATAGCGTTTATACAATACCATTGGCAATGCTTCGTCTATTTACACTTCTTCCCCTAACAAAACCTGAACCATAACTATTAACTATCAATGAACTCTTTCATAGCAGCCTGGAAGCGATTCTTTAACTGATCTCCATTACAAACACCTGCTGCGAAGTCCTCTGTTCTGGTCGAGTCCCGCCGCCAAGCGACACAAACTCGGCTGCACCTGTCCTCAGCGGGGATAACACCGTCATCAGAGGTGTCTGTCGCCGCTGCCGACACAGAGACCACTCTTCTCACAGTTCGGGGAGCGAGGCCCGGTGGGTGCGCGGCTGGCTGGCGCTCCAGCACGCGGCGGCCGATAGCAGTCGGACCTGTACCGTGACTGCGGCCCCCTCCCCCCCGAGCGAAGATCTCTGGCAGCCGGCTGCTCGCCGGGCCGGCTCGAAAAAACAGCGGCAACGCACGGTGCCAGCCAGGCCGGGCGGCGCGGCGGTGGGGGTGTATGTCACTAGCTGACAGCGGCTGCCGTGACTCGGCGCGGCACACAGCCTTTACGCCAGAACGAATGTCGACAGCAGGTCGCCCTGTCGGAACGTATGTCGACAGCAGACTGCGGCCAGCCGCCAAAACAGAGGTGAATTAACTGTTTTTGTTTTCGTTTTTGTGTGTGACACGTGAGACCTGGAGCCGTCAGACAGAATGAGGACTAACATGCAACGCCTCAACACTTAAACCTGACGCTGATTGAAATAAGAGCGGCAAAGAGGAAAGGGTGATTCCTGGCGCAATATAAACTCTTGGTGAAATGGGAAGTGAAATGATTCATATTACTGATTCCGCTAATGCAAAGAAACAAGTTAATCAAAATTGTGATTGCTTCGTTTATTCACGGTGCTGTTTTTTCACAGAATCCTTTTCACAATTACTGTTCTTTCAAATTACCTTCATGCGCACTGTATTTACTTGCCACGATTCAAGGAAAGTTGAACAATTTGAAATATCAAATAAATGTATATCACAAATGATTGATGGTCTCATACAGCCCCCATAAATAAGAAGACGATGGTATCACAACCGGCAGTCTTGGAGCAATGCCTGGTGTAGGTGCAGTAAGCTATTGTTCCATTCGCTTAAGACTGCTGCTGTGAAACAAGACATCTATACAACTGACAACAAAAGATTCCAACATTCTACGGAAATGCAGAATTCTGTCAGCAAAACTTGCTTTAGTAGAACAATGAATTTAAGCTTATAAATGGCAACTTATGGATTCCATCTTTATAGCGGAACAAGGTAAATGGTGTACCTTGCATACGAATGTGTCTCATAAATACTTGCAACACTACACATGGTAAAGTTGTGGGCAAAATGACATTGACGAAACAATACGAGACACTGTAAAGAGGCACCAGGCACATAGCGGTACTTAAGCCGGCCGCACACTGCACCATTCGATTGCGATATCGCCGCGACTCCCCCAGTGACATCGGCCAAAACACAAACACGGCCAAACAAATCGTGTTTCCTAATGCAATTAACTTAGTTGGAAGTTGCGGTACGACACCCAGATGACAAAATTTTGAGAAGTGGTCCAATCCCTGGGATGTGTCCGCGAAAGAATCGCGGCGATATCACGGCCGAATGGCCTAGTGTGCGGACAGCTTCACTGACATCTACTCTAAGACTGCTGTTAGCGCCAATGATAAGAGCTACTCACTGAGTAAAGTCAGCACAAAGGATGAGGTCTACTCACCGATTATAGTCAGCACGAAGGATGAGGTCTACTCACCGATTGTGGTCAGCACGGTTGACGAGAAGAATAGGGAATGTATATAGTTCCATTTATACGTATAGTTGTCGACCGGGGTCATGTCGTCCGGGGTTATGTCGTCTGGCAAGTCGCCCGGGGTCATGTCGACACCCGACCGCACGGCATCGAGCAGGTCATTCTCGTAATCCGTCAGCAGCCTCCTATCGTACATAGAGGTCAGCAGGTCAGCAGCCCGATCAGCAGCTCCCAGACACACAAAGAGGTCAGCAGGTCAGCAGCCCGATCAGCAGCTCCCTGACACACAAAGAGGTCAGCAGCCCGATCAGCAGCTTCCTGACACACATAGAGGTCAGCAGGTCAGCAGCCCGATCAGCAGCTTCCTGACACACATAGAGGTCAGCAGGTCAGCAGCCTGATCAGCAGCTCCCTGACACACATAAGAGGTCAGCAGGTCAGCAGCCCGATCAGCAGCTCCCTGACACACATAGAGGTCAGCAGCTGATCAGCAGCTCCCTTGACACACTATATGAGGTCAGCAGTCTGATCAGCAGCTTCCTGACACCCATAGAGGTCAGCGAGGTCAGCAGGTCTCGATCACAGCTTCCTGACCACATAGAGGTCAGCAGGGTCAGCAGCCGATCAGAGCTTCTGACAACATAGAGGTCAGCAGGTAGCAGCCTGATCAGCAGCTCCCTGAACAACACATGAGGTCAGCAGGTCAGAGCCGATCAGCAGCTTCCTGACACACATAACGAGGTCAGCAGGTCAGGCAGTCTGATCAGCAGCTCCCTGACACACATAGAGGTCAGCAGTCTGATCAGCAGCTCCCTGACACACAGGTCACCGGGTCAGACGCCCGGTAAACACAGCAGGGGGTGGGGCGAGAGTAGGTACAGGCTGATCATAATAATAAAAGACTCCTCTTCTGTGATCATTAGAGGAGGCTCCTGGAAAAGCGTTAATAAGTATAATGATAGATAATAGTCAAAACATTATTGTGCAATCGACAAGCAAATGTCCATAACGAATGTTTTAATTTCGTAAAAGAAGCTGGTGACGATAATGGTAAGACGACAGCACAACAGCCATCTTACCAGCACCTGTTTGAACACAAAACTTAATCCCAACATATGTGAGTAGAGCTTCCAGCGATAATAACTTACCATACGTATTTGTTGATGCTTTACACTGTTTTTATTTAATGACACCTGCTTCATTTGCCTACAATGAGACACTATTTATGTTGATTGAACTATCCTTTGTATGTTGATAGCTTAGTTTGCTGAATTGTATTTGTTGCAAGAACTATCTAAATAATATCTATATCGAAGTATGAGTGAGCGCAGTGGCATATATTGCCATTGACAAATCCTTACAATTTTAATTATACCTTGAATAACCCATATACACAATGCACATAAACCCACTCAAAACAGAAATGCTATCGTATCCCGCCTGCCAGCACAGGTTTCGTCGTTTATGCCGGCGGTGGATAGCCTCATCCTGTGAAGGAGATATGGCCAGGCATCGCACTAGTTTCCGCCACTCGCCACAGACGCCACAGAGACCTCCCAGAGGAGCCCTCTGCCAATCCGGGCCCATCCTAATTCCGACCCGGCAACGATCATGGTGGGAAAAATCCACCACTGGCCACCGGCATTGCAATCCCGGTTTGGTGCGGGCGTCCGGTGTCCTATTCTGGCATGGTCTGCTGGAGGGAAGGTCTGATATGTTGCTGGTATACGGGGGTCTAGCACGGGTGTCTGACAAGTGGGCCTGAAACAGGAAATGATGTGGGGTTTGGTATGGGGCTTGGATGAGGTCCGAAGTGAAGGTTTGCAATTGGGTCAGATATCGGGCTGGGGTGGTATAGAAGTAGAAAGTACGGTACGGTTATCTGGGCCTATCAGCAGTGATGCATGAGAGCCGTCTGGTCTCGATATGACCCTGGATCGGAGCACGGCTCCGTGGCCCGGTATTTAACTGCTCCACTCAGCTCACGGCCGTCGGCGGGAAAGGCTGACTCGGCTTCTCACTCAGCCACCTCTCAAAAGGTGAGGCCGTTCGGTGTGATGACCCCATTCAGCCCAGCCCCAGGCTAAAAGCAGTCATTGCTGTGATGGTCTAAAATATAGAACATCATACGATCATTAGCTGACAAAGGTTTCGATTGTGCTACAATGGAGAGAGAGAAAACATGCTCAATTTACTGCAGAAGTTAGCTGGCTCGCAATTCCTAGCACCACTATACAACGGGAAGTTCTCAGCACAGAGGCGGTACTAAATCTCCTAATCAGCCTGATTAGTCGACCAGACTCAGCATCCGGCGACCAGCGCCCCCCACAACTGTCAGCGTAAAACAAGGCGGGTCGCAGCCTTCTGTTGAGATAAGGTCTGGTCTGGTATCTACACAACGAACGCTGACACTGCAGCTAACTGGGGTTTCCCTTTTCGCAGCTGGTGACAGCAACTCCCTGTTATATCGACCAGCAAAGCAGCTAGCAACACAATCTGGACCGGCAAACGGCGCCATGCTCCGTCCTCGGAACATATCGCCGGCAATTAGGCGTCATTTACCGCCCGAACTCGGCTCGCGGCGTACCCTACCACCGTGCACGCCGCTACGGCCGGTACGGCCGGTACGGCGGTTCATCCAGCGGCGACCGACCATTCGTCGTGGTCATCAGCCGTGCCTCTAAACGAGCCTACGAACGGTGACGAGCGACACCAGCCGCCAGGCGGTGGCGAACAGACCGAGCGGGCTGCGCCGCGCTGCCGGTGACCCCGGGGAGCGGCCGGTGGGTGATGAACCAGTGGTGCGGTTCGTTCAAACGCGCTCAGTGCGCGCGACACGCGATGGGGTGCAGTGCGCGCCACACACTGCAGCGTGACGTCGTCATCTTGGCTACAGAGAGTCACAGCGCCGGTCCGCCAGGCCAGCGATGGACGCACGCCAGTGCCAGCCAGGCCGTCATCTGTGGCATAAGAGGTTCCACAGCGCCGTCGCCAGGCCAGCGATGGCGCACGCCAGCTGCAGCCAGGCCGTCACTCTGTGGCTACAGAGAGGCTCCACAGCGCCGTCCGCCAAGGCAGGATGACCACGCCCAGCTGCAGCAGGCCGTCCATCTGTGGCTACAGAGAGGTCTACTAGCGCGGTCCGCCAGGCCAGCGATGGACACGCCAGCGCCAGCCAGCCGCATCTGTGGCTATAGAGAGGTCCACAAGCGCCGTCCGCCCAGGCAGCGATGACGCACGCCCAGCTGCAGCCAGGCCGTCATCTGTGGCTTACAGAGAGGTCACGCGCGACGCCAGTGCCAGCGAGTGGAACCACGGCCAGCTTGCAGGCCAGCGCCGTCATCTTCGTGGCTATAGAGAGGTCCACAGCGTCGTCCGCCAGGCCAGCGATGGACCACGCCCAGCTGCAGCCAGGCCGTCGTGCTGGCCGCAGAGTGGGGTGGTAGACAGTGGAATTGGGTCGTAGGCTGAAATTGATCCGGCGATGAAATGGCATGCTCAGCCGTGTAATATGGGACCGATATAGGATTTCCAACGAAGGGAGCAAGTATTGATATCAATGTAGAAGCAAACGTAAGATGACAGGTAATATAGGAAAACCGTGTTAAAAATGAAGCAGGGAGACACATAAAAATTGACTCTGAACCTATTGGAATTCAAGCTTCTAGTCCACCACTGCACTACGGGAAATGATCATGGTTTGGCAATATTTGTCACGATTAATATCACAATGTTTCAGCATTGATGTGCGCCGTTTGACACAAAGGAACTGCTACAGGCACGAGGAGATACAACGCACGAAAATAGCCAAATAAACTGTAATACTGACCAACAAAGATCAGTACAATTTGACGCTTGCTCTCTCACAACTCGCTGGACTACAGGAGCTCCGGAACGCCGGCCGACAGCCAGTCCGTCCGCGAGCTATGAGTAATACCATCCAGCTCTCCCTCCAGCGCTGCAGCCGCGGTATCACGCTCATTGGCCGGTGGTCATCTAATCCCAGCCGCGCTGCGCTGTGACCACCTATGGGAGCCACCACGGGCCGGGAAGCAGGCGCACAATACCTCACTGTGTCGCCGGCCGGCACCGTGCAGCCGCCCATGGCAGGCACCGGGCCGGGGAGCAGGTGCACAATACCTCACTGTGTCGCCGGCCGGCACCGTGGCCGTCCATGGCAGGCACCGGGCCGGGGAGCAGGCGCACAGTACCTCACTGTGTCGCCGGCCGGCACCGTGCAGCCGTCCATGGCAGGCACCGGGCCGGGGAGCAGGCGCACAATACCTCACTCTGTCGCCGGCCGGCACCGTGCAGCCGCCCATGGCAGGCACCGGGCCGGGGAGCAGGCGCACAATACCTCATGCTCCGGCCAGCCGGCTGACCGTAAAACCGCCGTAAAGCCGGCACACTCTGCCGCCAGCCAATCAAAGTGACAGCCGCCCCCAGCGCCCTTCTGTGACCTGCGTCGGTACCAGTGTGGGGTGTGGGAGGGGGCCCGAGTTGAAACCAGATAACGGACGGCCAACGCTCGCCGGACGGAAGCTCGGCGGCTGTTTGGGGATTACAGAGGCTATACCCGGGAGGACATATTGGCGAGCAGTGACACCGACGAAAACATCGCACTTCAGCGACGTGGGGTGGTTCCTGATCAGGAGACAAAGGAAAAGACACGGGCTAACTTTGTTCCGAAGGTTTTGACATGGTCTAACAAAGTGACTTCATTAATTTCAGTCGTTAATCTTCATTTGGCCTGGAAAACTATACTTACTAATTATCTCACAACAGCGACAGGCGAGAAAGCTACAGGCATACTTACTTAATTTGTATCAGTTTCAACCAGGTGAAATAAGATTCATATTTAAAGACACCTAGCATGGTTAAATCCCTCCTTGTCTTACATCCACATCAGTTGTATGGTAGCTGACCTGAGCTGCGTCTCCGAGCCGGCCACCTCGGTGCTGTTGGAGATGGAATTGAGTAGCTGGCGGCGGTGTGCCATGACCCGCCTCACAGCCACGTTCACATCTGCCAGCTCCCGAGGCAGCTCAATGTCCTGGAACACCTGCAGACGGGCAGACGGGCACCACAGTCAGCTCAGTCCGATACAAATGATCCGCCAGTCAGGGATGTGATTACAGATTAGGCAGCAGTAAAAATATGGCAGCTTTCTCGTATCTGGCAGTAGTCAGATGCTACATTAATTGTTCACAATGTTTCAGCTGAGGATCAGCTGTCTGACCCTCGGCTGTTGTCGCTACTGCAGACATTTACCATCCACACTCCACACTCCATACTCCTCACTCCACACTCCACACTCCACACTCCACACTCCACACTCCACACGCCACACTCCACACTCCACACTCCACACTCCACACTCCACACTCCACACTCCACACTTCACACGTCCCACAGACACAGCGCACTGCCCGGAGCAGATCCTCCCTGTGACCCCGTGTGACCCCTGACCGTCCCTCCCTGTGACCCCGTGTGACCTCTGATCGTCCCTCCCTGTGACCCCGTGTGATCTCTGACCGTCCCTCCCTGTGACCCCGTGTGACCTCTGACCGTCCCTCCCTGTGACCCCGTGTGACCTCTGACCGTCCCTACCCTGTGATCCCGTGTGACCTCTGACCGTCCCTCCCTGTGACCCCGTGTGACCTCTGACCGTCCCTCCCTGTGACCCCGGGTGACCTCTAACCTTTGCGCCGCCGGCGGTGTATACCATCAGCAGCAGGATGAGGCCCAAATGACTGCCAGCCTTCCGAAGCCGCTCCTGCGCCTTTCTCCACGAGGACGGCGCATTGACGAACGTGACGCTGACGCGCGGCTGATTCTCGCTGGCCTTCTCGCCCATGGTGACGTCATAGTGTCACAGAGCGGCCGGCCGGCCGGCACAGGGCGGCGGTGTCCCTGCGGCGAAGGCGGCGCGGCAGTTAGCGCTACAGCCGGACGACCACCGAGAGCTGTCGGCTCTGATGTACGGCCGGCGGACAGACCCGAGCTGGAATTAATTGTCTAATGGGAGCGGCCACCGGTCCCGGCGACGGTACAGGCGCGGCGGGCTGCGCCGGAACTGCCGCAGCCGCGGCAGAGACCGCCGCCGGGTCCGCCGCCGAGTCGGTCAGCTGGAAGACGGTAAATCTTAGCCGAGGCGGCCAAATGGAGATATATGTCCATTGTCCAAATTAGGACAGCTCCTGTATGGAGCGTCTCGTCATCCCGGAGGAAAATCACGTGATATAACGCATGTGATGAGCAAGTTAGGCATTGGTCTGTAATATTACTAAACTCAATCAGAACTGACATTTAGAAAGTAAATATGTATTTGTTTATTTATTTTTTAGTGCAACAACGCTATCTCTGCTTATGTTTTAATATAGGTACCCCACCATAAGGTCTTGGAGACATTTCCAATATTTGTTAGCAATCATGAAGCACGATGACATGCTATGAGTCATATACAAATAGTTTTCCCTCACATCCCTACTGCTCATGACATTGATTGCTGCGTTCTCTAAGATAATGATGGATATAGAACAGCATTCCAAGGATTCCAAGATACGTCGTTTGATTAAAGGACACAATATAGCCTAGCGGAAAACTTAGTTTCCAACTGTGCCCACTCACTGTTCGAAATGAATGAAATGCTAGACATCACGAGTCGTAAGTACGCCACTGTGACCACTGTGGACCCTTCCATGTGGCGCACTGTGACCCTCCAGTGTGACCTCCAGTGTGACCCTCCACTGTGACCCTCCACTGTGACCCTCCAGTGTGACCCTCCAGTGTGACCCTCCACTGTGACCCTCCAGTGCTGATAAATGTTAGCTACAAACCAACTTCCCAATCTAAATCAGCGCCCAAATCATTCGAAGTGGGGTATTTGTCATGTGATACAACTTCCAATCCTCTCAATGCTATCTGGGAAATGACGAAACGCCCACTTGTCTCGTAATGCTGTCGTAGCCGGCTTAGTCTGCTTCGGAAATTATCGATATATCATCCATCTTGTCGATAACTTAAAAGCATCAGTCGTACAACGTTTTTAGTATAACAATAAATAATTATTTCGACTGCGGCGACTTGATTACTTATAGACGAGTGATGAGTGTTAATTACTTATACCCTCGCACCGACGACGGGGGTCTGAGTCAACTTAGAACCGCCGGGGGATACCCCCCTCCCAGAGATCTTGCAAACCACGCAACGTAGCGAGAAGCAAAAAGCGGCGCAGGTAGGCAGTGACAATTACTAGAGAAAATGCAATGGTAATTTTTTGATCAGGTCAATATTGAGGTCACCAGAGATAAAAACAGGTCAAGTATTCCAATATTTCGAGTAAATTGAGCATTGCTTCGCACAATCCAGGCCAGCTCGATAACTAAGATAACTAGTAACATACTCTAAAAAGCACTGAAATGCCCTCGAAACATTCTTTCTGCAACATGCCATCATATTTGAGATAGGTCCAATAGTTGAGGCTCCAGAGGTCAGCAAATGTCAAAATGCTAAATTTCGCGGAAAACTTGTTTGCTTCTAACTCGTGTTTATTATCAGAAAAATATATTAAATCATCAGCTTGTTATATTTAAAGGGAATAGTTCACCTTTAACATACGGTTTTGAGTTGAGATAGCCAAGTTGTGGCGCATGCTCGAAAATGAACTTGGTGACGCTTTCACATTTTCCAAGGAAACCTCCAATATTATATTTCGAGTCTAAAGTCGGGGATCCGGGTATACCCGTAACTTCCAATCGCTGATTGGCTTGATTTGCTGAGCTGAACGATGATTATGACGCAGAGATGACTTAAGACTTGGGGAAATGTAAGTGCTGGACAAAACCATTACTGTTTCAGTACCTCATTATTTTTTGTTGCAAGAATGAACTTTGTCAGGTAATGCTATGCATAATGATTTTGAATTGTTTAAGTCTTCATAAAACATTTTTTATTAAACAGACGGGTCTGTAGCGTATGCGTAGCGTTCAGGCTGGCCTGGAACGTTCCAGGCTCGCGTTGTTTGATCTGTCCCACTCCCCACTCAACCGGAACCCCCGCGCCTCGTACCGTAGTAAGGTGCGTTCCGCTGTTTATTGGGCCGCCCGCGGCGAGGCCGCCCGCTGAGTGATAGGAGCCGACCGGCGGACCGGTACGCCAGTGACGTGTAGACCGTTGCGGCGTGGCAGACCTTGTGACCACATAATCCAGACGACTCGACGCCCCCAGAGGCACGGACAGTTGAGCGACGATGGCGGGGACGCACAATTGCATAGTGAAAATATTATAGGTACGAATACCTACTAAAGCAAGTACGTTGTGGTTTCAAAGCGTTTATTTCGGCATCTTTCAACAAGTACTTGGGCAAGTACCACCGATGTTATACGACACGATCCCCACTAATCGAACGTTTTCGTGCTTTCGCAGCCAAGCTGATTTTTCGCATTACTTTGAGGAAACAAATATGAATTATCACCAAAATAATTGAACATATTAATTTGCTTTTTCCGCGTAAATATAGGTTTTCTTTGACTTACTAGGTATATGATACTTAATTTCTTGCTTCCTTCATCATTTCTGAGTTTTTCTGCGTTTTGTCAAGGTGAACTATTCCCTTTAAACTGGAGCTGTTCGAAGCCGTTCCGCCTCCTTAGGCTTGGTAAAACACATAAAACAGACACAAAACAGTAACCGACAGGTAGGTACAATTATTTTACCAAGGCTGGAGAAGGAGGCCGGACGGCCTTCGAAAGCTCCCGTTTACCTAAATATAACAAGCTGGTGATTTAATATATTTATCTGATAACATGCAGACGTCCCACCTTAACGACAGTTTATATAATAACTCTTTTACATAAGCTAGAGCAACGCTTTTGTCATCATCGTGTTTCTCTCGTCATGGCACATCGAATGGTTTATCGGATGACCTACATAATAAAATATATAATCAAATAAAACAAACTACCTGACCTGACCTGAGGTCATGTCAAGGTCAAGTCAAAATGTATATCACTTGATAACAATCGATAAGAGAAGCAAAATATTGAAAACCTTATCACTCTGCCCCACGTGAAAGATGGGTAATTGTACAAAAAACAAATATGCCCTCGAGGCACATTGGATTTGACCTCAAAGGGGTCACGAAAGAAAATTCCAACATGCATTCTTCTGCTTATCTCCAAAATACTGATATTGATGAAGACTGATCCGATTTATCTAGTTTTGTTCGATTGCTTCGCGTTTCAATTATATCCGGATCACTTATAATAGGGAGGTCACGAAATTGACATGACCTCAGGTCACCGATATAAACAATAGAGAAATAAGAATGATAAATACAAATGTCCTTATCATACATTGTGAGTTTCAACCTATTTTGTTAACCAATGTGGCTTTGGCATAATGTCAAACTTTCAAAAACGTGACCTGAGGTCAGGTGATTTAATGTGACCTGACGACGTTACCTTAAAAGTTAGGATATCAAAGCCTTCACAGAGTGTGAGTCTGTAGTTCAAATCGTTGTTCAAACAGATGTGCTAAGTTTGGCGGCACTGCGCGCTGCCGTTTTTCGCCACTTCTGAAAAACCTCAGGGGGCGGATATCCGCCCCCGTCGTCGGTGCGAGTGCTAGCCCTCGCCCTGTTGGGGGTCATTTTGACCTGATATTTTTGGGGAATAGAGAAAACGGCGGCGTGCAATGCCACAAGATTTGGTAGAGCTACTTAAGCATCCATTACCCACACTTTGGATAAATTTTTGACCTCAGGTCATCTCAGGTCAGATCACCAGGTCACGTCAAGTGACCTTACTAGTGGTGCCTGTTTCAGAAAATATTTGTCCAATGTCCGACCAATGTCCAAGACCATAGTCAGCTGTCCGTCCGAAAACTGTCCGAAAATTCATTGTTTGTCCGAATTTGTCCGAAAGCAGAAACAAGTGCCGGGCACGCCTTTTTGAAATAAATGGAATGTAAAAGATCGGTGTATCATTCCCAATATATGCATGAAGCATAGGCATTGGTCAAAAATCGCTACCATTTAAAATATCTGAAAGCACAATCATCATATATCCATTATATACAGGAAAAATATGTAATTGATGAAAAAGTAAACTGGGTAAAAGCCTATTTTCACGACAAGCCACCCTTAGCCATTGGATGTCCGAAAATGTCCAAAGAAATATGCTTTTGTCCGTCCGAAACCGAACCGATCTTCGGACAAATTCGGATTTCCGAAAATGTTTGCACCGATAGGCACCACTAGACCTTACCTTCCAAAATGTTTGTCATCGTGCCAAAGCTACAGACTTTGTCCGTGAGATTTAAAAGTTGCAGGATTGCATAAAGTCATATAAGTCATTGTTATAATCATATTTTTTTAGTTATTCGCGTATTTGTGGATGACAGAGGCATGGATGGATGGTCGGACGGACGGACGGACGGACGTTACTTAATTAATCAAGTAGATAACCTTATCCTCATAATGCCGAACAAAATCAACAACCAAAGTCAAATTAATTATAATCTTTTGGCTTGCGCTTTCGTGGCTGACGAAGGCGCAAGCCGAAAGCTTCCAATTAATTTGATTTTTTCGGCATTATGAGGATAAGGTTATTTTTATGATTAAAACAATGTCATACAATTCCTCAAAACAGTGTTAAAAGAAATGCAAGATTAAGTCATATAAGTACCTTCAAATCGTGTACATCGGATTTGTGGTATGATCGGAGACGGATGGGAGTCAGGTCAATTTACTGTGGTATGATCGGAGTCAGGTCAATTTACTGTGGTATGATCGGAGTCAGGTCAATTTCCTGTGGTATGATCGGAGTCAGGTCAATTTCCTGACCTCTTTATTATAAGTGAATTGTAAAATATACAGATGCTTCCTGTTCAAAGAACATGCATAGGATCAGGCAAATTATTTCAGAATCATGCTATGTTGGCTCATTCGTGATGGCCCAGGTGTAACTGTTGGTCAGTGATCTTTGCAAGGTCGTCTGAGGTCATATGAGGTCATCAGGAATGTTTTGCTAATAACTCTTGATAGAATACAGCTAGATATGAGTGGATGACACTGGTGTGGTTGTATCGTCAAGCCGCGTCATCTCATATGCAACACGACCTACCTGGGTCACCAAGTGACCTTGACCTGAGGTCAAATTTGGAAATTGACCTAACCATATCACCATTAATATGTTTCAAAGCGCCTCGACAAGACATGCTTTGTCTTGATTACGTGAAGAAAAAAAATGCAGAAAAATGTTTAATTAATCGAAAATGACATTTTTTACCTTTGATGACTTTTGGAGCCTTAACTGTTGATTTGAACTCAAATTAAAAAAAAAACATGGCGACTGATTTTCCCAAGAGCTTTCGATTGTTGTATTCAGTTTCTTCCTAGCCATCATGTACACGAGATATTTGGGGTTGTTTGAAGCGAAGTCCTAAAACTGGAGATTTTGACGTTTGATGACCTCTGGTGACCTTATACCAACCTGAGTGAAAAATACCCGAAGCTACTTCAAATATCCATGTCGAGAGCTATCAAACACTTTTCGGCGTTTTTCTAACCCCTTTAGTTTTCGAGTTATATGGGGGTAATTTTGACCCCTACCATGGCGAAGCTGTCTCAGAGGCCCACCAGGGTGTGGGTTTAGAGTTAAGCATATTATCTAAGATGTCGTGGTAACTCATAGTTGCATAAGTCTCATACGCAAAATAAATTGTTCCATTAAATACTTTCAGTTTCAAATTAATACCGGCCGAGTTGACTTAAATTAGTTTTGATCAATTTAAATCAACCTTAAACTAAATGACTTGTAGGTTTTCACATAAATATAACTTAATGTTAAATAAGAATAACTCAAATTTGGGTGAAAATTAATAAAATACAGCTCAAAGTATGTCATATGTACCTACTCGTACATATATGACAATGTTTGGATATTTAAATTTATGCACTGGGCCCGAAAAGTTGAGAATATTATTATACGAAAAGCATGATACGAAAAGCATTACGAAAGCATGATACGAATAATTTCGGCTATATAATAGAATAAAAAATATTGTTATTTAAATAATCACTAAAGAAAACATATTATCATATGTCTCAGTATGTTTTTAGCATTAGCGCGAGCGTGTGGTAAAAGGTTGTGTCAAGCTGCTCAGAAAATCAATATTAGTCAATTGGTCAAGCTTTTGCCCCGCGGGCATTTATTATTTTACCAAAGCTTTATTAACACAAGTTTTCAAAACGGAGGTAGACATATATAAAATAATACCACACTTAGGCGATATAATTTTTTTAGGACTCGGTCGTTGTAGGATTTCTTCCACCTCGACCTTCGTTCGCGGGGCGGAAATCCAACAAGACTGGTCTAACATAAATTATTTTTATCGGCCCCGGTGGTATTTATTATTATATATTGTCTCATTTTTTACACCATCGTCAGCTGGCGGATCCAAAAAATCTTCAAGGAGGGGGCCATCAATAGAGTGGTGCCCTACCTATACCCAAATCTGAAAACTCGACGGATTTGGTCCACTATATTTTGAGAGTGCCCCTATTTCAGCATTTTTTTTGCAAAATGTCAAGGACACCTCAGGTCAGCAGAGTGCCCCCCTCAGCCTGCCAGAGTGCCCCCTAAGGCGGCTTGAGTGCCCCTCAGGCGACCAGAGTGCCCCTCAGGCGGCTAGAGTGCCCCCTCAGGCGAGAAGAGTACCCTCAGGCGACAAGAGTACCCCCTCAGGCGACAAGAGTGCCCCCTCAGGGGACGAGAGTTCCCCTTCAGGTGACAAGAGTGCCCGCTCAGGCGACCAGAGTGCCCCCTCAGGCGGCCAGAGTGCCCCTCAAGTTCGAGGCCCAAGGGGGGGCATGGCCCAGGCCCCCTCTGGCACAGCCGACTGGACTCGTCGTTGTGGGCGAGCTTTTCCATCACTCAGACTTCGGTCTCAGTGCGTGATAAATGTATGAACTACCATCGGACCTATCGGTTGTTAACAATTATTTTATGCCCATGTGTATTTTATATAGGATATTAACATTCAAAATCAGTAAGCAGAGTACTTGAATGTTCTAACGGTCATTGCGAGAACGCACATAAATTGTACTTATCCATAGATACAAACATACATTTGTGATGAGAATTAAGGGGAAAGCATACATTGTACTTATGCACATTGTGATTTGCAACAATGCAAAGCAACATAAACGTTTGAACTGATCATGTAGCTGAAATATCACTGATAAAATGTTTTCAAATAACATTGCTATTGAGATCAACATGGTCATTGTGTCGCCTTTGATTTTATTGTAAGTGAAATTCAACTACCATTACTCAAATTAAAACTAGAGCGAAACAAATTCAGACACAAGCTTCCAGCAAAACCCTGTCCAGCGTTTGTACTTATAAATGCTTAAAGAGCGACCAGTGTGCCTTGCTGTCTGGATAAAACGCTCGGCAACGCCGCCTCGGGCACTATGACCTTTGACAACCGGGACAGCCAAAAGGGGTGAGCGTCCCGTATGGTCATAACAGGATATTCAGCCGCAGTCAGTAGACGTCACTTCGTGAAACTGACATTACATGTATGTGTCGTGCCACACAACACCCGATCGACTAGGGATGGCATAAGCACGGTTCTTGCAATGCAATCTGGCATCGCAATCTGGCATGTGTTGGTATCTGCTTTTTACCACTGGTATTGCCTTACATAGCTGGAGCAGCGGTAAAATCCCTCCGCTCTGCATGCAGCCTGCAGGTGCGATATTACCGCCGGCGACCTACGGCGTCGTCACTAGTGGACCAGTGAGGTGAAAACGCAGGCTCCAGACACGTGTGTCATCATCTTTATTCATACATAAGTTCCAAGCTCCACTAAGTCGCTTGGATTACAAAATGCAATTCTCGATATTTATGACTGGCAAAAAACAAGTTACGTTGGTGAAGGATTTGCTGATGGTTTAGTGGTATAAGGGAACAGCCGAGGAAGAAATAAAATGAAAGGCACAGGACGGCAAAAATACATTTTTATATTGCTTTCACGGATAAATATTGCTTGCAGTATCCGTCATTTTTGTTTTGCGACGGACCTTCTGACCAGTGCCAGTCACTACCGACCACCGGTCATGACCGAACGGGACACTCACTCTCTCGCATTCCCACTGATCCTTCTGACTCAGGGCCAGTATACTACCGACCACCGTCCATTGACCGAACGGGACACCACTGTCTCGGGCATTTCCCTCACTGATTAGAGCCAGTTACTACCGACCACCAGTCATGACCGGACGGGACACTCACTCTCTCGCATTCCCATGGACCTACTGATCAAGGGCAGTTACTGCATGATACTGATCAAGTGCTGATTCAGGCCAGTCACTAACCGACCACCGGTCATGAACGAACGGACACACTGTCTCGCATTCCCACTGACCAGTGCCAGATCACTACGACCACGTCATGACCGACGGGACACTCCACTCCTCGCATTCCCATGGACCTGCGCCTTCTGATCAGTGCCATGTTATATCGACCACCGGTCATGACCGAACGGACACTCACTCTCTCGCATTCCTCATGGACCCTACTGATCAGGGCCAGTTACTGCTGATACTGATCCAGTGCCTGATCAGGGCCAGTCATACCGCCACCGTCAATGACCGAACGGGACACTCACTCTCCTCGCATTCCCATGGACTACCTGATCAGGGGCCATTACTGCATGATACTGATCAGATGCTGAATCCAGGGCCAGCACTAACCCGACCACCGGTCATGACCGAACGGGACACTCACTCTCTCCATTCCATGGACGCTTTGATCAGGGCCAGTTACTGCATGATACTGATCAGTGCTGATCAGGGCCAGTCACTTAAACGACCACGCGTCATGACCGGAACGGGACAGCTCACTCTCATTCGGGCATTCCACTGATCCTTCTGATCAGGGCCAGTCACTACGGAACACCCCCGGGGTTTTCCCCCCCCCCCCCCAGAAACCCCGAACCCGGGAAAAAAAAAAACCCCCAAACTTTTCCCATTCTCTTCGCATTCCCACTGAATCCTTCTATCAGGGCAGTCACCTACGCCACCGGTCCCCATGACCGAACTGGGACACTCACTCTCGTCGCATTCCCAGAAACCTTCTGATCAGTGCCAGTTACTAATCGGACAACCGGTCATGACGAACGGGACACTCACTCTCTGCATCCAGGGACCTTATGATAGGCCATTACTGCATGATACTGAATCAGTGTGTCGGGCCAGTTACTACCGACCACCGGTCATGACCGAACGGGACACTCACTCTCTCGCATTCCCAGGGACCTACTGATCAGGGCCAGTTACTGCATGATACTGATCAGTGCTGATCAGGGCCAGTTACTACCGACCACCGGTCATGACCGAACGGGACACTCACTCTCTCGCATTCCCCAGGGACCTTTCTGGATCAGGGCAGTCACTACCGACCCGTCCAGACCGACGCGGACACTCCTCTCTCGCATTCCCAGGGACCTTCTGATCAGTGCCAGTTACTCCACCCCCGACCACCGGTCAATGACCGAACGGGACACTGCAACTCTCTCGCATCCCAGGGACCTTCTGATCAGGGCAGTTACTACGACCACTGGTCATCGACCGAACGGGACACTCACTCTCGTCGCATTCCCAGGGACCTTCTGATTAGGGCCAGTCACTACGACCACCGGTCATGACCGAAACGGGCACTCACTCTCTCGCATTCCCACTGACCTTCTGATAGGGCCAGGTTACTACAACTCTGAGCCACGCGGGTCATGACACGGGACCTCACTCTCTCGCATTCCACTGATCCCTTTCTGATCAGGGCCAGTTACTACCCGACCATGGTCATGGACCGAACGGCGACACTCACTCCTCTCGCATTCCCACTGATCCTTTCTGAATCAGGGCCAGTTCACTACCGACCCACCGTCATGACCGACCGAAGACACCCACTCTCTCGCATTCCAAGGGATCTTCTGATCAGGGCCAGTAACTACCGACCACCGGTCCATGAACGAACGGGACATCCACTCTCTCACATTCGCCATATTAAGGGCCAGTCACTACCGGACCACACGGTCATGACCGAACGGGACAACTCACTCTCCTCTGGCATTCCCACTGATCCTTCTGATCAGGGCCATTACTCCCGACCACCGGTCATGACCGACGGGACACTCACTCTCTCGCATTCCCGGGACCACTTCTGATAGTGCCAGTCACTAACCGAACACGGGTCATGAACGAACGGGACACTCACTCTCTCACATTCCCCACTGATTAGGGCCAGTCACTACGACCACCGGTCATGAAACGCGGGACACTGCCATCTCTCACATTACCCACTGATATTAGGGCCAGTCACTAACCGAAACCACCGGTCCATGACCGACGGGACCCCACTTTCTCACATTCCCCACTGATTAGGGCCAGTCTACTACCGACTCCAACCGGTCCCATGACCGAAACGGGACACTCACCTCTGCCTCAGCAATTCCCGGGACCTACTGATCAGGGCCAGTTACTGGCATGATACTGATTCAGTGCTGATCAGGGCCAGTTACTACCGGACCACGGTCATACGCGAACGGGACACTCATACTCTCTCGCATTCCAGGGACCTTCTGATCAGGCCAGTCACTACGGACCACCGTCATGAACGAACGGGACACTCACTCTATCGGCATTCCCAAGGATCCTTCTGATCAGTGCCAGTTACCAGACCACCGGTTCGATGACCGAATGGGAACTCAACTCTCTCTGCATGCCCCAGGACTTCTGATCAAGGGCCAGTTACTACCGACCACGGTCCAGTGACGCGACGGACTATCTCAAACTCTCTTCGCATTTCCCAGGGACCTTCTGTTAGGGCCAGTCACTACCGACCAACCGTCATGACGAACGGGACACTCAGCTCTCCCTCTCGCATTCCGCGAGGGACCTCTGATCAGGGCCATCACTACGACACCGGTTCATGACGCGAACGGGACACTCACTCTCTCGATTCCAGGGACCTTCTGATCCGGCCAGTCACTACAGAGCCGACCGGTCATGAAACCGAACGGGACCTCACTCTCTCGCATTCGCCAGGGGAACCTTCTGATTCAGGGCATGTCACTACCCGACCACCGGTCATGACCGACGGGACACCACTTCTCTCGCATTCCCAGGGTCGCTTTGATCAGGGCCAGTCCACTACCGACCACTCGGTCATGACCGAACGGGACACTCCACTCTCTCGCATTCCAGGACCTACGATAGGGCAGTTACTGCATGATACTGAATCAGTGCTGACAGGGCCCGTTTCTAACCAGACCACCGTTCATGACCGAAACGGACCTCACTCCTCTCGCTTCCAGGACCTTCTGATCAGGGCCAGTCACTCCGACCGAACCGGTCATGCCGAACGGACACTCACGGTCTCGCATTCCCAGGGACCTCTGATCAGGGCCAGTTTACTGCATGATACTGATCAGTGCTGATCAGGGCCCGTTCGACTAACCAGACCACCGTCCATGACCGAACGGGACGCCACTTCTCTCGCATTCCCAGGGACCTTCTGATCAAGGGCCAGTCACTACCGCGCCACCGGTCATGACCGAACCGGAGACACTCACTCTCCGCTTCCCAGGGACTTCTGAATCAGGGCCAGTCACTACCTGACACAAGTCATGACCAGAACGGGACACTCCACTCTTCGGCATTCCACTGATCTTCTGATCAGGGCCAGTTACAACCGACACCGGTCATGACCGAACGGGACACTCCTCTCTCGGCATCCAGGGACCTTCTGATCAAGGGCCAGTTCACTAGCGACCAACGGTCATGACCGAACGGGACACTCACTCTCTCGCATTCCAGGGACCTAATGATCAGGGCCGTTTTTCTGATGAGACTATCAGTGCTGATCAGGGCCAGTTACTACCGACCACTGCGGTCATTGACCGAACGGGACACTCACTCCTCGCATTCCCAGCGGACCTTCTGATCAGGGCCCAGTCACTACCGACCACCGGTCATGACCGAACAGGGACACTCATCCTCTCGCATTCCCAGGGACCTTCTGATCAAGGGCCAGTCATACCGACACCGGTCATGACGAACGGGACACTCACTCTCTCGCATTCCAGGGACCTTCTGATCAGGCGCCAGTCAACTACGACCAACCGTCATGAACCGAACGGGACACTCACTCTCTCGCATTCCAGGGACGCTACCTGATCAGGGCCAGTTACTGCATGAACTAGACAGTGCTGATCAGGGCCAGTTACTACCGACCACCGGTCATGACCGAAGGGACACTCACTCTCTCGGCATTCCCAGGGACTTCTGAATCAGGGCCATCACTACCGAACCCACGGTCATGACCGAACGGGACCTCACTCCTTCGCATTCCACCAGGGACCTTCTGATCAGTGCCAGTTACTACCGACCACCGGTCATGACCGAAACGGGACACTCACTCCTCTCGCCATCCCCCAGGGACTTCTGATCAGGGGCCAGTTACTACCAGACCACTGGTCATGACCGAACGCGGTACACTCACTCTCTGTCGCATTCCCCAGGGACCTTCTGATTAGGGCCAGTTACTACCGACCACCGGTCATGACCGAACGGGACACCCACTCTCTCGCATTCCCACTGATCCTTCTGATCAGTGGCCAGTTACTACCGACCACCGGTCATGACCGGACGGGACACTCCACTCTCTCGCATTCCCAGGGACCTACTGATCAGGGCCAGTTACTACCGACCACCGGTCATGACCGAACGGGACATACTGATCAGTGCTGATCAGGGCCAGTTACTACCGACCACCGGTCATGACCGAACGGGACACTCACTCTCTCGCATTCCCCAGGCCGTCGAAAGTCAAAATGCCTGAGGCATCGTTGCTAAACGCTATAGTATGACAGGAGGGCATGTGCATGACATGGCGGTTCAAATATTCATTCTGGCGCTAAGCGGGCTAAAAAAGTGTTTATATTTGGAATGGTTTATTTCATTTTGAACATGCATGCAAAATCATCAATCCTTCAGGGCACCTTTAGCGATACAATACAGGGTCACCATTCAAAGCCGACTCGTGTGATGACTGCAGTTCAGCTGAGCCACGCCCGGTGGACCGGCCGGCGATGTCCCAGCTCTATCAGTGTTTCTGTGGCCGGCCAGCAGCCCAGCTGGTACTACCAGCCGGCGTCGGACGCCGACCTCCGAACTGGTGGACCACGCCCTCCACCCGGCCCTGTGTCAGACACAGGCCCCGGCCCCGGCCCACAGCACACTCAGTCACTTTGATATCTCATGAAATGGTCAACTACATGCAACTATCTATGGTCGCGTCCAACGAATAGATTGGATGGCAACTTTGCCGCGTTCATGTCGGTTCAATAATGGCGTTAATAGACTAGTAGAGCCTGAGACAGTGACGTGACACGTGATCGTATTGCATGTCAATCTTCCTATTTATTCTTACTTGGTATTCATTAACCTCAAAGGTGACAATGTGAAAGTAAACCCGCCATTTGCTGTAACATGTATGCGATATGAATCACTGGTAGCTAGTTTCACGACTCGTTCCTTCAGTGACGAATCCACCAGCCCTATTGAAAATTAAAAGCATTCGACAAGCCCGATAAATTTGTAATATTGCCGGGAATGAGAGCAGAGACTGCGACCTGATGCCGCAAGTTTAGCCGCAAGTTTGGTCAAATATAAATGCCTGCCCATGACATAGCTGTATCGACATAGCAGCAATTTGTGCATGAAACAATGAAATAAATGCTTAATATATGTGTATAGAATGTTTGTTTTGCGCCCGACACTTGTCAGTACTCGTCTGAGGATCCAGCGAGTCGAGCCCAGAACGCGATGGGTCACTGGATGAACGCGTTGGTGTGCCTCGGGACGCAGGTGCCGGGAAAACAACAGTCATCACACTAGGCCGAATATCACATCCATTGCAGCTAGTCCATCTAGTAAGTTAGAGGGAAATCACACGTCGCCCTGAGTACCTTCCGTTAGACTTTTTGTAGCAGACACTCTGGTACTGTGTAGTTACGGACACTCAACGCTATTGCTATTATTCATATATTTGCTATAGATTGTTATTATACAACTTCGTGAGAATTACACCTCAGAAACTACTGTATGAAGACTGAAACTAACTGAAATGTAATTATATTGGCACTAATTTATTGTTTTACATGCCATGCTTCCAAGTTTGCGTCGTTGGTAAATCAAGCACATTACTCGGAGTCGGATTCGGTTACATTATACTCTACAGAACTTTATATTGCAAGGTGAGGTATAATTCTGATTGGCTTTGGAAATATGCAAATGTTTGTTCGACATTATGTATTTTTCAGTTAGGCGATTACTAGGCTATTTAATTATCATTGCAATAAGGGTTAAAAACTGATTTGCGCTCGATATTCATGATTGCGTTACCTTTTAAAATCTATCGCCATATCGCACTTGATTTTATTAAAAGGATATGAGTTGCACAAGTGATTTTTATTTTTAAAAAATATCAGCTCAACATAATAGGTAACTTAGCCCGATAAACCCTTACAAAACTTTGACACATAGATATCATAAAATGAGAGTTTTAAAAAGATATAACATAGTAGTAGTGTTATATCCGCACTGCGTCCATACCTGAATAGCAGAAGTTCCTAGATTCTCGCACATCTAACGCCGCAGCGGCGTAGGGGTTCTCCTTCGCCGACACCGCGCGCGTAGGGGAGGGTAAATATTATCCCCCTCTTATCTCCGAACGCAATAACCGCAGCGAGACGCGCAAGGCGGCGATCGAAAGCTCTCAATGAAAACGAATCGAATGCATATCCAAATTTTTTCAAGTTAGGTCAAATTGTAAGGTCAGGTCCAGGTGCATATTGTGAAACGTACCGAGATTAAGTTTTGATTATATAGTTCATACTTCAATTAAACAATCGCATTTTGATTAAGCACTGTGCCAAAATAGCACAATAAAGCACTCTCCTCAAGGTGCTAATATACAATTCTATTGCCGATTAAGTAAAGTGTAAATCGCATGCAAATGTCAAGGTCAGAGTGAACAGGTTCTACATATAACAGGTCAGCTGTCACGAGAGGTCACATAAAAGGCCGCCTGTGACACAATGGTTTTAAGGGGTATTTTGCAACGTAAGAATCGAGAAATAGAAAAGTCATTTTATAACAACTTGAGACCCCGTCAAAGGTCAAGATCAGGTCATCTAAGGTCAAACTGAAAACTGACTAATATTAATAAACAATCTGCATGTTTCTAGTTAGTTTTGTATCATTATGCACAAAATGACTTTACTTATCTTTGTACAAGGTCAAAAAAAATAATTTTTTGAAAAATACGTCATTACCCCTCTAACTATCATGTAGGAGAGCAATTCAGTCACTGAGAAACTATGAAGCCTAGTTACTTATTGAAATTTTGGCTTACACTAGAATCATTCGATATGTTACACTTGGTTCTTCAATATATAATCATCTGAACTGGGTTATTCTGTAGAATTACTTTTTGCAATTTCTTAATTTTGGGGAGAAAATCTTCTGAAACAAATCAGTTATTTTTGAATTTTGGGGCATCAAAAAACCCAAAATATTTGGAAATCCGAAATTGCCACATCTTGTAGAGAATTATAATTTCCTTTCGCTTATACAGTTCTTCGCGTTTGCCGATTTGCTTTAATAGCTTGTTTTCTACGATGCATTTCCAAACATTTATTCGTTATTCAACAAAATGGCATGAAATGACGTCAATCAAACGTCATTATCTCCAAAGTCTTCATTTTTTCAAATGATTTTTTTTTAGGAAGACGTCAAATTGATCTGGTAGGTACTGAAGCTTTTACGTTAGTTATTATTACGGTTTTCATAGTTATTGGCGGAAATACGGGGGGGGGGGTAATATTTACCCCCCTACGCCGCGCGGTTTAAAAAAGAGTCCAACTTGTGGAAAATTCCGATTAAAACGAAATGACTCAGCAAAGCTTCATGTTTCGCTATTTAAAAACATCTTGTACAAGCTCGCAGCTGTTCAATAATCACATTATTACTTCTTTCAAAGAGCTTCAGTTCAGAAAATCATGTGCAGGCTTGACAGTGCTCACATTTCCCTCGCTGGCACTGACATCTGAGTGTAGAAATGAGAAATACTTCAAACAGTAATTCAATTTCCGTCTCCTGTCTAGTTTACCAGTAAGCTAGCCGCCTCGCGTCTCGCCTGACAGGCAGTCAATCTGTCTGTCGACAGCGACACACACACACACACACACACACACACACACACACACACACACAACCCATCACACACCAACAACAGTGTTCATCACACATGACCCCATAACTCTGTCCGTGCCGTGCCGGCCGGTCGGCAATCCCGCCAGCCGGCCAGCAATCACGGTGTCGGCGCCCCGCCGGCACGGATCAGCGCGGAGCAGCCGAGTCGGCAGCCATACCTATCGGTCTGACACGTATTACCGCGTCTGGAGCCGGCACGCTCTGCCGAGATAACACCATATACCCCGCTCCTGGCCTGAGACCAGTCCCTCAGACACCCCACCCCAACCCACCCCTGGTACGAGATCCAGTCCCTACAGACACACCCCACCCCCAACACTCCCTGGTGACGAAGACCAGTCCCTCAGACAATACCCACCCCAACACGCCCTCTGGTACGAAGACCAGTCCCTCAGACACCCCACCCCAACCCACCCCTGGCCTGAGACCAGTCCCTCAGACACCCCACCCCAACCCGCCCCTGGTACGAGACCAGTCCCTCAGACACCCCACCCCAACCCACCCCTGGTACGAGACCAGTACCTCCGCCCCTGCCTCTGAGATAGGTCTCACGACAGCCTTCACCCTCGACCCACTGATCTTTAGACGGTGATCTGAATACGCCCCCGCTGCCCCCCCACCCCCCGCCTCCTGATCGACAGACACCCCCCCATCTCCCACTCTCTTCTGGTCTTAATCAGATGAGTCCCCCGCCCCTTTCCCCCCCGTCCCTCCCGGTGCCCGACGGGGGAGGTCCGACAGACGCCGACTAACGAGGCTAGCGGCCAGATCACTATTGACTGGGACGGTACAGCAGCGTGACGAGATTCCAGCCACAGCTGACAGGCCCAATCAGCATTGGCCGGGAGTGTGATGTGTCTATCATGACGGGACGGCACAGCAGCGTGAACGAGATTCCAGCCCAGCTGACAGACCCACATCAGCAGCTCTGGCGGGAGTGTGATGTGTCTATCTGACGGGACGGTACAGCAGCGTGACGAGATTCCAGCCACAGCTGACAGGTCCACATCAGCAGCTCTGGCCGGGAGTGTGATGTGTCTATCTGACGGAACGGTACAGCAGCGTGACGAGATTCCAGCTACAGCTGACAGGTCCACAGCAGCAGCTCTGGCCGGGAGTGTGATGTGTCTATCTGACGGGACGGTACAGCAGCGTGACGAGATTCCAGCCACAGCTGACAGCGACATCAGCAGCTCGTGGTTTTACGGGAGTGTGAATGTGTCTATTCTGAACGGAACGGCACAGCAGCGTGACCGAGATTTCCAGGAAACTCCAGCTGACAGGCCCACATCTCAGCAGCTTCTGGCGAGAGTGTGATGTGTCTATCTGACGGCAAACGGTACAGAGGCAATCTGGCGTGACGAGATTTCCAGCTTACAGCTGGACAGGGCCCCACAATCAGCAGCTTCTGACACGGGAGTCGTGATGTGTCTATCTGACCGGAACGGTTACAGCAGCGTGACGAGATTCAGCCACACAGCTGACAGGACACCCATCAGGCAGCTCTAGGCCGGGAGTGTGATGTGGTCCTTCCTGACGGGACGGCACAGCAGGTGACAGAGATTCCAGCCAGCAGCTGAAGGCCACATCAGCAGCTCTCTGGCCGGGAGTGTGATGGTGTCTATCTGACGGAAGCGGTACAGCAGCGAGATCGAGATTCAGCACCGCTATCAGCTGAACAGGTCACACATCAAGTCGTCTCACTGGCCGGGAGTGTGATTGTTGTCCTAATCTGACGTGACGGGCACAGCAAGCGCGACGAGATTTCCAGCCACAGCCTCGACAGGCCCCCACATCAGCAGCTCTGGCCCGGCGAAGTTGTGTTTGTCTACTCTGGCACGAGAATCGCACAGCACGTGACGAAGTTTCGCAGCCACAGCTGACAGGATGCCCCCATCAGCAGCTCTCTGGCCGGGAGTGTGATGTGTCTATCTGACGGGACGGCACAGCGCGTGACGAGATTCCAGCCACAGCTGACAAGGCCCACATCAGCAGCTTCTGGCCGAGAGTGTGATGTGTTCTATCTGCGAGACGGACAGCAGCATGACGGGAGATTCCAGCCATACAGCTGACAGGCCCACATCAGCAGCTCTGGCCGGCCCGAGTGTGGATTGTGTCTATCTTGACGAGACGGTCAGCACGCGTGACGAGATTCCAGCCACAGCTGACAGGCCACATCACAGCTCTGGCGGGAGTGTGATGTGTCTATCTGACGGAACGCAACAAGCGCGTGACGAGATTCCAGCCCACAGCTGCAGGTCACAGGCAGGCACTATGGGCCGGGAAGTGTGATGTGTTATCTGACGAGACGCACACGCGAGCGTGACGAGATTCCAGCCACAGCTGACAGGCCCACATCAGCAGCTCTGGCCGGGAGATCGGAATGAGTCTAT
>VOPJ01016576.1:0-13843 GCA_014673585.1 Semibalanus balanoides
TTTCTTCGAAACCCGCGCTTATCCTGACATTTTATCAGCACATAGGCAGAAAACGAACACGCCCATGTTGATACGTGCACCACCATACTTCAGATAAAAAAAAACTAGACCTATATCAATATAAAATTCACCTGCGTCCCAAGAACCGAATGTTATCCGTTTTGCGTGAGGCGGAACTCAAGAGTCAAGTTACCATGCATATGCGCACGTTCAGGCCACTACATCATATCACAGTTTTCACTCTCCTGTTTGGACATCACCAATATAGACGCTTTACTAACCAGTACTTGCATAGGTTAATCACTATTCGAAAACGAACTTGAAAACTAATTCAATCTGACAAAGTGGCCTTCAGACCATGCACAATGCAGCGCACAGGAGTGAGTCAGAGGTTTACGTAACCAGTGGATAATTATGTAAGCCCGAGAGACTCCTCGCGCGCACGTGACATTGCTACCTCGGGGCTCCGTTAATTCATCACACCAACATCCATTGTATGCATTATGAACTGCAGGCTGAAGGCAGTAATTTCACGCTCCCTAACTCTCATGGTCGCTTGAATGGATTGCAATCGTGCAAACTTCGTGCGGCACATAAATTGTCATATGAAGTTCAACGCGTCTGTATAATGAACTTGTCCGCATGTTTAAGTTAGTTTAAAGACAACTGAAAACTTTTTCTTTTTATTTCGTATTATCTGGTCGAAGACCAGAACTTACAACGCGTGAACTGCACGCCCCCATGTGTGTTCACTGCTGCTGTGTGTTCTGGTGGAATTTCAAGAACAACACTCAGCAGGCAATGCGTTCGAAATCTTTCTTACAAATTAGCAGACGTTCCACCGTATAGAGTACACATGCACGTTCCTATGCGGCCTTACAATCGATGATTCGTTGAAGGCTATTCTATTTAATCTTATGATAACTTAATCTTAATGCTAGATGACTTTGCTGTTATAATTTTATTTTAAAAACTTCTGGAAGACTGGAAGACTAACAGGAAGATTCGAAGAGTTCCTTCATGCCCTGTCCTTCATAAAGCAAAACTTTTCTGTCTCTCAAGTTAATTGCCTAAATATGGAATTAAATGGATTTCGGGATTGAATAGTTATAATAATGTAATAATAATAATGTAAATAATGTAAATAATGTAAACATCATTCAATTGCTCTCTCAGGATGGCTTGTGCGCCTGAGAAATGACTAGACCGAGAGCTTTTTCAGACTATTTTCCGTCAGTCGGTTGATTGACAAATGTAATTTTTAAAGAACAAAAAAAACTATAGTGTTGTTTATTTGTATTTATGTATTCAAGTGATTACCAACAGGGTCACCCCCACTCACAGGTGAAGTAAAAAAGAAACGGGCATCATACAGTACACTTACAGTATGAAAATAAACATGTATACTTCACAATGGCAATAAAACACGTTATAAATTAACAATGAATTGAAACAGATTTAGGCCAAAATAAATATATAGATATAAAGCAACAAAATATAATATTCAATGTAAAGATTGAAAGCACTAAGCAGTGTTTGTTAAAGACACCGTAGTGCTAAAGAGATCCTATGTAAGTGATACGAGCTTTGAAAGCACCAGAAGGCGTCGCAAAAACGTTTCACAGCCTGACTGCCACGCAGCAGGCCCCGGGTTCGATTCCCGGGGTGCCGGTTTCGGGGATAGGCTCCCGGATCAAATCCCCTGCCTCCGAGTGGAGGGGGTCCCATGGGGGTCCAACCCCAGGCCCCTCCTCGCCCCCTCCCCGGCATCTATCTCCGGGAAAATAATAATAAGTTCACCCCGATGAAGAAAAAAAAACACAGTCTGCAGCTTGAGTGCGTTACAGGCACGCTTTGAAAGTCTTAAGTCGGTGGACAGTCTGTTGATCAGTGACGTCATTTAGGGAAAATATACTTCCAACAACCGAAGATGACGCAATTAGTGTCCCATTAACAAATACTTAATTTAGGACGACCATTATATTTTCCCCCGTAACGGCGTAACGTTAAACAACTCACGTCGGAAAACTGCGATAAGTGTAACGATATAGTTCACTGTTACGATGGAGGACGTCATATGTCCGCTATATCGCTATAAATGCTGCAGCATCGCGCAAGCTCCAGTAATAGTTTCTCACATAGAAAAGTGCTTAAAGTTTCGTGAAGAAAGAGTGGGGGATGAACGTATTAAGGCAACGTTTCAAGGTTTACACGATTAATTTGCAATAAGTCAATATTTACTGTAACTGTTGTGGGTACCTACACTTACTGAATGTTGGAAGAGTTCACCTAATTCACAGAATTCCTCGCGGTAAAGGTTGAAGCTACAGAAGATAACAACAGCTACAGAAGATAACAACACCGGTCCTCTTTCTGATGTCTGCCTTTTCCTGGCTCATGAACTCGATTTGTTATTCACCTTGAGCCGTCCAAGAGTTGCGTGCAGACCGATTCCAACCACATTTAGCGGATCGATCCAGCATCAGAAGGGCTTTGCTACATAGGTGCATACGTACCGCTGTGAGCGATTCGATGATAGCACCAGAAGCCGAAACTGAAGCTGTGTCACGCCATGGATGCATACGTACCGCTGTGAGCGATTCGGTGATAGCACCAGAAGCCGAAACTGAAGCTGTGTCACGCCATGGATGCATACGTACCGCTGTGAGCGATTCGATGATAGCACCAGAAGCCGAAACTAAAGCTGTGTCACGCCATGGATGAACAGGCGCGTAACCAGGATTTTCGCAAGGGAGCACGACTTTAAGGGGGCCCCATCGGACCACGAGGGGGCCCACCCATGCGGACCCAACAAGGACCCTTGCACATTCTATCGGGGGCCAAGGTTCATTGCCCCCCCCCAAAGTTCCCGAACCATAATTTGCTCCCTCTAAAAAGGACGTACCTTCAGTTACTAACAGGCTGATGACACGCTCTCTCCCCCCACACGGTCAACAACTTAATCGTTGATGGCTGACGGCCTGCTGTCCCCCCACGCTTCACAACTTTTTGGAAATACGCCACTAGGCTTGGCCCCCCAAAACCCACGGCTAGATCCGCTCCTGCATAGTAAACAATATTGGGAGGTAGTCGGCAGCGCACTAGAATGTAAGCAAGCAGTGTGATGTTCCTATATCCAAACTTCAGCGTAGGAGGCAGTAATGTGCAACAAAAAATCCGAAAAATAATATATCTTTTAGCACAAATGATCATTTTGAACAACTTCCTTACAATGAACAAGCTGCTAACTTTCTCCAACTCTTACCAATCCAATGTTGGCTGTATTTACGCAAGTTGTGAATAACATTGGATCATCTCATATTGCCGACGGTAACGCTGGAAACCCAAACACGCGGAGTAACGAATGAATATAAAATATCACGCCTAAAAATCCTAACACAAAAAAGTATCTTCTTAAAAAGGCAGTGGAGATTATTCCGAAATACTCTAAGAATTGAAAATTCATAAACGTATTGATCTAGGGTCACCAGTTTTTTAAACGGCCTGCCACAAAAGATAGTTTGCGAACACCTAGCAAGCGTTCTCAAATGACGCTAAGCATCGTGCTTCATATTCTCAAATTAAATGTTTTATTTGTACCTTTGTAATACCGACAGGGTCGACAGGGTCTCTGAGCGAGTCAGAAGCCCTGGACCTGAACATGCCGAATGGGCCCGTAGCCCGCACAGAGGCGGCCCCCTAAGCAGGTTGGAGGGGCTCCTGAACAAAGCGGAGGTCCCCTGGGTAGGTAAGATTGGTCCATGAGCATGTCGGTAGGGCGACAAAGCAGCCAGCATGGTCCCTTACCAGGTCTAAAGGGCCGCTGGACAGACCAGAGGGCCCCTGGGAAGTTCAAAGGGCCCATGTAGGACGTAGGTCAGAGGGGCCCTTAACCAGATTGGTTGGTGGTTGGGTCCCTGGATGGGTCAGAAGGGCCTATGAACATTCCTAGCTGGTCTTAGTCAGTACGTAGGCTCTCAGTGCTCAATGAGGTAATTTGTATTTTCAACACTCGGGGAAGGGGCCCCTTTTGAGGTGCCGCCACCACGGCCCAAATCCTGGCTACGCGCCTGCATCAGAGGAGCCCAAGGGGCCACCTCAGAAGGGCCCCTTCCCGCCCCCTGCAGAGCATTTTGTAAGGGGGCACGAGCCTGTGTGACCCCGCCCTCCCCTGGTTGTGCCTCTGTGGATAAGCTCCACCTTGGGGTTAGGTATGTAGGTAATCCATGGTAGGTATTGGTCATGACTCACGTCTTAGAGCATACCGTATGCGCGCGCTACCTATACATCCACCGCAGAACTAACGCTTCCTTACAAAGCCCACCCCAAGCAGCGTTCCCACTCACTTGAGTTTGTTAGTTTCTCTGTGTGGCGCTGTGATCGCACCCAGTTCACCAACCAAGTTTGTCTGGTGGCTGGCTCCCATACGCAGAAGTTTCCTTTCTCGCCACTGCGCGCTGTTCGGTGGCTGATCCGGAAGCAGAGTTTCACCTTTTCGCCGCTGTGGCGCTGTTCGGTGCTGATGGGAAGCAGAGCTTTCCTTTCTCACCATTGCACTGTGGCGTTATACGGTGGTTGATCCGGGAAGCAGAGTTTCCCTTTCTCGCCGTTGTGGCGCTGTTCGGTGTCTGAGCCGGGAAGCAGAGTTTCGCTCTCCGACCGCTGCGGCGCTGCTGTACCGCCCGGTGTGGCCGAGGTGCGGGGGGCGGTGCGGCGGCGCAGCTGACAGCGCTGACAGTGAGCGGGTGAGCGGAGAAGGCAGCGTGGTGGCGGTCCGTGTGGTCGCGAGTGTCTGGTGAATCACGGCGTGCGAGCGGCAGTGTTCGGGATCGAATAGCGGAATACGGACGACCTACTGGTGGGGACAAGGTAGGTCGCTGGGTGTGCGTCTGTGTTTTATGAGCTGTGGCCCAGCTCAGCATCGGGCCTATGGTGTCATAGAGTCCACGGTGCGCACTGCGCAACGTCTGACATGTGAGTGCATTTGGGAAAATGTGTGCATTGAGGTGTGTGGTATGAACGGATGTTAGCATATGTAATGTTAGGTGTTTATTTAAACTTCCCTGATGTCAGGCCAATCCCTGTCTGTCAATTGTGCGCGAATCAGATATCTGTTTTCAGAGACTTTAAGCGTCTCTCTGGTGTGCATTTCCACGCGTGAAAATCCTCCTCCCTAATGTCAGCGGCCGGAATTTCGCAGACGGAGTCTGTGACGTTTACGGTCGCTGTGCGAGGTTTGTGGCGCAGCAGTACGGGCGAGCAAAGCTACAATATAGCCTAACTACGTGAAGTTATATTGTCAGCACTCCTCTTCAGCATGTGCCCCGTGTTTAGTACAATCGAATGTCCTCCGGGCCGTACGTAACTAAACAGACATGCTGGTACAGGAATATACAATGCCCTCTTCTCATTCGTGCCGAGGCTCGTCGCCGTTCGCCGCATAAAACATCGGAGGTAAAGATGGTTATCATGTCCAGGCATTGAGCCATCTTTTCCGCAGAGCACGACGAAAACCGGAATAGCGGGTGCTGCTAGCGGAAGCGCATAATGTTGCCATCCTGCAATCGCGTCTGAATGATTGATCCGATCAACGCACGAATTCTGTCAGACGTCATCATTTGTCACCATGTACTGAGGCTGGTGTTGAGACGGACAGACATGCCGTCGTCATCTTTGCTGTCATCAGGGGTGTAGGTTCCTATTCAATAAGGGTGCTTCAGCTTCCCCCACACACACACACACACACACACACACACACACACACACACACACACACACACACACACTTTGGCCTCAGCCTCTCCCCACTCGGACGATAAAGTGGGTCAAATCCGGGGAGAAATCTGTGTTTTGTGGATTTCGATGGTACTTTAAGCGATTTTTCCTAGCTCAGCCCCCCCTCCACCCCAACTTGTCTGGAGAAGCTACGCCTCTGGCTGCCATTGATGGCTGAAATCACCGCGGTTGTACAAGAACAACAACGTGACATTTTCTCCCTGTATCGGGGCACATTTATAGGTATACCTATATGCCCAGCATTGTAAGCGTCGGTTTCCTCTGGCATGACATTGTCAACGGCATTCGAACGTCGCTGTCATCAGAGCTGGACAGCACTGGTGGAGGCCAGCCTGCAGCCAGGCGCAGGGTCAACGGAAGATAACGTTTGTTATGTGACCGTTGACACAAACAGAGCGGACGGGAGGCAGCGATAGACAACCGCAGCAAAGTCCACAAGCTCAGTCATCGCCACTTCCAGCATGGTTCTTGGTGACCTAAGATTTTTGGCAGAATCGTGTGGTAATCGTTGAATACCATACAGTCCTCACGCAGTTGTGTTTGATACAGAAAGCCCAACACGCTGCCAGTGACATTCATTCCGTCACCCCACCCACTACATCCCACCCTCACCCCACCCCACCCTCTGTGACCGGATGCGGGCTCGGCATCAGAGCTGCACACCTCCCGTACCTCGTCCCCCATCCCACTGTCACGTGGTAGCAGCTGAGTAGAGTCACTTCACGTGTACGGTTCCGGGCTGTGCTCGCTGCAAACATGTTCAGTTCCTCCTGGCCAACCCGTCCGCGGGCGATCTTGCTAAGTTGAACAGCACAAATCGCATAGTGCTCGGCAGTGTTCTCTCACTGACCCAGCAACCACCAGCCCAGCCCAGCCCAGCCCCAGCGCCAGCCCAGCCCAGCCCAGCCCAGCCCAGCCCAGCCCAAGCCCAAGCCCAGCCCAGCCCAGCCCAGGCCCAGGCCCAGCCAGCGCCCAGCCCAGGCCCAGCCCAGGGCCCAGCCCAGGCCGGCCAGGCCAGCCCAGGCCAGCCCAGGGCCCAGCCAGGCCCAAGCCCAGCCCAGCCCAGGCCCAGGCCCAGGCCCAGGCCCAGCCCAGCCCAGGCCCAGCCAGGCCCAGCCAGGCCCACCCAGGCCCAGCCAGCCCAGGCCCAGCCCAGGCCCAAGCCCAGGCCCAGCCCAGGCCCAGCCCAGGCCCAGGCCCAGGCCCAGCCCAGGCCCAGCCCAGGCCAGCCCAGGCCCAGCCCAGGCCCAGCCCAGCCCAGGGCCCAGGGCCCAGGCCAGGCCCAGCCCAGGCCCAGCCCAGGCCCAGCCCAGGCCCAGCCCAGGCCCAGCCCAGGCCCATGGCGAGCTCTGATTCACGATAACGGCATTACGCCGGCTAAGCAGTGTATGCCGCAGCTCTCGAACGTGTGGGTTTGTTTTGGTGAGGTGGGCAGCAAAACTGCACCAATGCTGGCTGCAGAGCGGTGTCCAAAAAAGTGCACAGGACGCTCGGCTGCAGCGATGGTGCGGTAAAGAATTCAGGGTACAGTCATGAGAGCGTAATGTTTGAATCGTAGACATAAACAATCCACATGTGCTGTGGTGGATGATGGCTGTGGTGATGACGAAGGAGAGCTTCCTGAGATTTCCGATGCACGCCTGGCAAAGGTAATGAAAGAGGTTTAAACAAAATGTGAATTAAATCGTTTTATAAACTATGGTATACTATTTCTTTCCTTTGTTGGTTACCTCCACAATAAGTACATCGGATGCAATAATTATATATAACTTACACTCGATGTCATTTGTACATCCTGGTTGCCTAAAAGCTTGTGCGACAGTGTCATGTCATGGCCTTAAGCGGAAACCTCCAGTTTAGTTACCGACCTAGTATGAACGGACACTCTTCCAGTGGATGTGTATTGCATTATCTTCCTGAATGCAGACAGAAACTTTAGTGCAAGTAGGCCCGTACTACGAAATAGGTGGATGGGCATACAGCGGCTTGTATATTGTATAATGTGTATCGTTATGCTGCCTCATCCAGCATATATAGTAGACCAATGATAACTATAGAAGTCGTCACAAGCCAGCGGATGTAGCTACAAGGGCTGTTTGAGGTTTGAAATAGATCAAACCATCAGCCCCAACAACAGCTTAGTTGCATGAGTGTTAAAACTGACAGCTATTCATATATGGCTGCTATGTTCACTGAATGCGACTTCATTTATCTGTGTGGACGGTGCTATTCAACACCCCGCTGTTGGTATCTTATCTGGTTTACAACGCGTCATCGGGCTGTAGAGGCTTAGCTTGCTCCTTCGCAGCTGATTGACAGTATATCAGTGAGGCCCGCCGATAGACACCGGGCAGCGGCACGTGTTTACCTAAACAGCATCACCAAATGTGGCACAGCACAGACGTCACAAAGAACCCAGCAGAATCAACACACAGGACCGGAAGTCTTCACTGATAACAGTAGTTATCTACAGCTGTCATCGTTATCAACATCCATCATCATCATCATAGGCACTTAAGTAAAAGTTCATCATCAGCTGTTTTTTTAATTACACACATTATCGTTAAGTCAGCTGTCATCATCGGATCACCCGATCACCATCATCGTCATCACCATCACTGTCACTTTCCCCCATCAGCCCTGCCATCACTCCTTACCATCAGCGCCATCAGCATCACTGTCACATGCAATCACTTTCCCCCATCAGCCCTGCCATCACTCCCTACCATCAGCGCCATCAGCCCATCAGCCCATCACCAACCCTCTCAACACCCCATCATTACCAGCTGCTGGCTGACACAATCGCGTCCCTCCTCAAAGCACCACGGCACGGTAGAAAGCTGCAATCTCGCCGGCACATCTTCCGAGGCGCGTGCCTCGCCGCGTGTTACGACAGTGGGAGGAGTATGTGGCAGGAGCGGCACCTCTGCCGGTCTCTTCTGACCTCGCCAGAGAGCTCCACGACGGCGCGGCGGTGGTGAGCGGAGGCGGTGACGGGGCGGTGACGGCGGCGGCGCGGCGGCGCGGCGGCGGTGACGGTGGTGGCGGGCGGCGGTGACGGGGGCGAGTGGCGGTGGCGGCGGCGGCGGGGACGGTGACGGGGGCGGAGGCGTGTGACGGGGGCGAGGCGGGACGGTGGCGGGGGCGCGTACGTGGCGGAGTCGGTGACGGTGGCGGAGGGCGCGAGGGCGTGACGGTAGCGGAGGCGGTGGCGGCGGCAGGGCTGACTGGGGCGCGTGATGACGGTGACGCCGTGGCGGCGCAGGCGGTGAACGAACGGTGTCCGGAGGCCGGTGATGGGCGGTGGTGGAGGCGGGGTGACGTTGGCGGAGGCGGTGATGGTGGTGGCGGAGGCGGTTGAAGGTGGCCGGTGACGTGGCGGTGACGGAGGCGGAGGCGGTGGCGGCGGCAAGGGCGGTGGACGGTGACGGGGCGGTGAACGGAGGCGGCTGACGGAGGCGGTGACGCAGCGGCGGCGGCGGCGGCGGTGGCGGGGCGGTGACGGGGCGGTGACGGAGCGGTGACGGAGCGGTGACGGGGCGGTGACGGGGCGGCGACGGGGCGGCGGTGACGGGGCGGTGACAGAGTCGATGGTAGGCGTTGACCATGACTTGTCTCGTAAGACAAGTGGCCATTGAGAGACAGTTCGCCATTGAGAAAGCGTGAACGGTTCGCAGGCCATCGAGAGTCTCGTTTACGATAGTCACATTAACTGCCGCGGTAAAAGTGGCTTTCTACCGAAAACGGCTGAACCAATGCCGACGTATACTGCGACGTACCTATTAGTCACGCCGGTCTACTGCGGCGTTCTATTCAGAATCGCCGGCTGGTTACCCCTATATAGGTAGCTGATAACGATGCACTTTTAACTTTTGGGTCACGCCAACTGAGGTGCATAAGCTTTAGCTGGCATTGTTTTCTGTTAGCTTTGCTTAATCAAACATCTGTGCACGTGGGCGATATTGATAAAAGAAAACACGTCTTTCGCTATACACACGTAATAGGCCATTATTCAGTCACGTCATATACAGCGATTTTTCAACACACACATGAATAAAACACAGACAAATAACTTCTTATAAGCCGCTTCGCCTTATTCGTCGTCGCTGACAATGAACACGTCAGCCCACAAAGCCTCCCCCCACCCCACACACCCCGCAGCCGAGTCCATTTGTACCAGTTGGTTGCACCGACCCGGCCACCTGGTCCGTTTGGTGGCCAGCTGTGGGCGCCAACCGTCAGCCAGCCATTTGTCGCAGAGACGGCCGGCAGGCAGCAGACACGAAGCCGCCGCACAGCCGGGACACAGCCGCCGCACAGCCGGGACACAGCCGGGACACAGCCGGGACACAGCCAGGACACAGCCAGGACACAGCCGGAACACAGCCGCCGCACAGCCGGAACACAGACGGGATACAGTCGGGACACAGCCAGGACACAGCCGCCGCACAGCCGGGACACAGCCGGGACACAGCCGGGACACAACCGGGACACTGCCGGGACATGACTCGGGTTGGTGACGTCATGTTCGGAAAGTGACTGAACGTGACCGAAATAATGCCAATTATTGCTGTGTAAATGTAATGACCTTAGACGGATTTTATTCCACCTTACACTTAACGATAGTTGGAATATTATGTTATATGCGTGTAAGGGCGCTGTCGAGTACAATTCTGCATATATGCTTTTCTGTTTTTTTTTTGTTTTTTTTTTAAAGAAAATTGTGTCATTTATTCATAAATGCTCAGCTAAATGCTTCCCTTTATTCCTCCATTTTGGGTTACAAGGAGCCACAAAATAAGCATAATTTTTTAACGCGTTTAGCCGAGAAATTGAAGTCCGTCCGACTAGCACCGAGCCAGTATAGGTAATTATTGGGTACACCAAGCAAAATTTATTTAACCGATTGACACGCTACTGGTGACTAATCCTGACACACTAGGGCCGGCGCCGTGTACGAATTGCTCGGCGGACACGCGTGTCACAGCGGACAACTGGTTGGCCGGTGAGCCGGGCCGGCGGCGGCGTCACCCAGTTCCCAGCGGGGCCGTGCGCGGCACACGCGTCATCGGTGTTCCGGTGGCTCCGTCAACTGGGACGGCCGCCGCCGCCTCCCGCAGCTGCCGACTGCTGGACCTTGACAGAGCGTTCGACTGTCGCATCGCGCCGCGCTGCGACGGAGCCGGTGCGGGCGGGAGCAGCGGGGCAGAGTAGGGAGGAGCAGAGGCAGGAGGAGCGGTCGTTCGCTCTTCCGGCACGTGCGTCGTGACGTGACGTGACGGCGTCGGCCGGAACGTCGTGACGACGTGGCGGGGTGACGCACCGGCGCCGTGACGGAGCGACGGAGGGACGCAGCGACGGAATGTGACGCCCCGGGTCATGTAAGTAACGAGAAAGGGTCAAAACAGCCGTCTCTTCCAGCTTTGAATGCTAACCAATCTTCAGTACAGTAATGCAAAATTGTGCTGATTTTGTGCGACGTTTAGTGCATACGTGAACACTGAACAGTGCTTATTGTCAGACCCTCCTATATGACTCAACATGTCGACAACATGACATTAAATGACCCGCTATGTTGAGCGTCAGTGCAGTGGAAAGAACAGAGTTGTCGCACCACGGAGCAAGGTGCAATAACCCGGCATAAATTACGCCTCTGAGATTGCCTCCCATCGCCCACATGGGGCCATCTGAGGAGTTAGTGTCACCGCAAGCTCTTTAAACTGGGGATGATAAGCGGCTCCTGTAATCGGGCAGCACCAGACATGTGACCTTGGAGCGAAGAGCACTCTGTCTGGTGCAGAATCACGGCCTTTCTTTTAAGCCCGCTTCCCGCCTAAGTCGTGACCGACGACTGAGTCCTAGTCGAAAAAGATATCAGCCAGCTTGCAGCGAAGCCATACAGCGCCATGCTGAGACCGGGAGGTGTTGACATTTTAGGAGAGAAGTTCTCACAGAGCACGTGAGAATACCTAGCTCTATGGCGAGGCCCTGGCAATAACATGCATTGTAGAAATCCTGGCATGTGGGCTTTGTCTGGCAGGCTCGTCCAAATTGTCTTATCTAGATATCTTCTCAGAGGTAAACCTCTGAGAAGATATCTACATAAGACAGTTTGAAGGATTCTTCACGTTCAATAAAGGCCTTCAAAATTTCACAGTTCATTGCAATTGCGACAACTCACGCAATCCGTCCTTCATGGAGACCTAAATATTTTCTGAAGATGTTCATGAACATTATATAAACCTGACGGTTACGGAGCTAATGTTGACCAATCTTGCTAGTTATGCTGATTATCTGAGTGTCTTTCGGTTACATACCACGAACGTTACAAAAAAGTGCAGGGCTGATGGGAAACCCATCTCGACCGTGTAATATGTAGCTCCTACCGGAACGACCAGTTCTTTCCAAGCCTATCTTCACATAATTAAAATACCCGATGTTGGATTGTGTTGCGCCCGTACTATAGGTATGAAGGCACATCCAGCTTGATCCCGTTCTGTCCAGTCCAGTAAAATCATATCTAGTCAAGTCCGGTCCAGTTTAATTGAACTCATTCTAGTCCAATCCAGTTAAATCCAGACTAATCCAGTCCGGCCCAGCCCAGCCCAGTCCATCCCAGTCCCTCCCAATCCATCCCATCCCAGTCCAATCCCAGTCCAATCCCAGTCCAATCCCAGTCTAATCCCAGTCCAATCCCAGTCCAATCCCAGTCCAATCACAGTCCAATCCCAGTCCAATCCCAGTTCAATCCTAGTCCAATCCCAGTCTAATCCCAGTCCGATCCCAGTCCAATCCCAGTCCATCTCAGTCCATCACAGTCCAATCCCAGTACATTCTATCCATCCCAGTCCAATCCCAGTCCAACCCCAGTCCAATCCCAGTCCAATCCCAGTCCAATCCCAGTCCAATCCCAGTTCAATCCCAGTCCAATCCCAGTCCAATCCCAGTCCAATCCCAGTTCAATCCCAGTCCAATCCCAGTCAATCCCAGTCCAATCCCAGTACAATCCCAGTCCAATCCCAGTCCAATCCCAGTCCAATCCCAGTCCAATCCCAGTCCAATCCCAGTACGATCCCGGTCCGATCCCGTCCCCTACCGTTCACACCTTTCCCACAGACTGCGTGGCCAGGTGACCGCGGACGGTACCTGGGACAGCACCGCGGCCAGCGCCCGCCGGAAAATCGCCATCACCGCAGGCGGTGCGCTGAGAACGTGGCGACGAACCCTCTCAGGCTGGACCGGACGCGCCGGCGACGGCCGGACGCTCGGGGTGAGCCGCCGCGCCGCGCCGCCACGGACGGGGACCGGACGGAGCGTGGTCAAACGGCGTCCGAACGGTGGCCGAATGGTGGCGGAATGGGGGCCGAACGGTAGATGAACAGTGGCCGAAAGGTGGCCAAACAGTGGCTGAATGTTGTTCTAAAGGATAGGTGTTCGGACTGCCCAGTACCGGCCCAGCGGGTGGTGCAGGCACTCGGTAACTGCGACCAGCGAGCCTGCGGGGCGCGGAGGCCCTGACGGACACGGAGCGGGCTCCGACAGACATGACAGATCCCGAACGGACCCCGAGGCCCAGTGGACCCCGAGCGCGCTTGTTGGTCGGTGAGGGGCGTCTCCGCCGCTGTGGTGAGCTCCATCGCTCTCCGCTGGACATAGGGTGGTGAACGGCCCGGACCGATCCCTCCCCTCCCCTCCCCCCGACTCGGCTGCAGCCTACTGCAGACCATGCACGGACCCAGGGGAGGGAGATCACAGCTTGTCTCACGGCGTGTCTCATGGACGGGGAGATAGGCAGAGCAGCAGGGACACAGCCCGGGAGATAGGCAGAGCAGCGGGGACACAGCCCGGGAGATCAAGCAGAAGCAGCGGACACAGCCCGGGATGAATAGGCAGATCAAGCGAGGATCACAGCCCGGAAAATAGTCAGAGCAGCGGGACACAGCCCGGAGATAGCAGAGCACGAGGAACACAGCCGGAGATTAGGCAGAGCAGCGGGACAACAGCCCCGGGAGATAGGCAGATGCAGGGACACAGGCCCGGGAATAGG
>VOPJ01016577.1:0-31974 GCA_014673585.1 Semibalanus balanoides
GCAGAGCAGCGGGGACACAGCCCGGGAAATAGGCAGAGCAGCGGGACCACAAGCCCGGGAGATTAGGCAGAAGCAGCGGGACACAGCCCGGGGAGGATGGAGAGCAGCGGGGACACAGCCCGGGAGATAGGCAGAGGCAGCGGGAACACAGCCCAGTTGAGATAGGCAGAATCAGCGGGACACAGGCCCGGAGATAGGCAGAGCAGCGGGACACAGCCGGGAGATAGGCAGAGCAGCGGGGACCACTGCCCGGGAGATAGGCGAGCAGGCGGGGACACAGCCCGGGAGATAGGGCAGAGCAGCGGGGAACCAGCCCGGGAGATAGGCAGAAGCAGCAGGAAACAGCCGGGAATAGGCAGACAGCGGTGGAACCACAGCCCGGGGGATAGCAGAAGCGGGGACACCAGCCCGGGGAGATAGGCAGAGCAGCGGGGGACACAGCCTGGGAGAATGCACGATCAGCGGGGACCACAGCCCCGGGAATAGGCGAGTGGCAGGGACACAGGCCCGGGAGATAGGCCAGAGCGCGGGGAACAAGCCCGGGGAGATAGGCAGAGCCAGCAGGGAAAACAGCCCGGGAGATAGGCATGAGCCATGGGCGGGACACAAGCCCGGGAGGATAGGCAGAGCAGCGGGGGGACACAGCCCCGGGAGATAGGCCAGAGCAGCGGGGACACTGCCCGGAGAGATAGCAGAGCACGGGGAACACAGCCCCGGGAGATAGGGCAGAGCAGCGGGGACACAGCCCCGGGAGATAAGCAGAGCAGCAGGGAAACAGCCCGGGAGAATAGGCAGAGCAGCGGGACACAGCCCGGGAGATGGCAGAGCAGTGGGGGACACAGCCCGGTGAGATAGGCAGAGCAGCGGGGACACAGCCCGGGAAGATAGCCAGAGCAGCGGGGACACAGCCCGGAGATAGGCAGAGTGGCAGGACACAGCCCGGGGAGATAGGCAGAGCAGCGGGGACACAGCCCGGGAATTAGGCAGTAAGTGCAGGGGACACAGCCCGGAGATAGCAGATGGCAGGGACAACAGCCCGAGGACAATAGGCAGAGTGGCAGGGACACCAGCTCGGAGAGGTTGGGTGGAGCGTCGAGGACGCGGCCCGGGAGAGGTTGGGTGCGAGCGGTCGAGGAACACAGCCGGGGAGAGTTGGTTAGAAGCGTCGAGGACACAGCCCGGGAGAGTGGTGGAGTCGGGGACACAGCCCGGAGAGTTGGTGGGGCGTCGAGGACACAGCCCGAGAGAGTTGGGATTTTTAGAAGCGTCAGAGGACACAGCCCGGGAGAGTTGGTGGAGCGGTTCCGAGGCACAAGGCCCGTGAGAGTTGGTGCGAGCGTCGAGGACACAGGCCCGGTTGAGAGTTGGTGGAGTGTCGGGGACACAGCCCGGGAGATTGGTGGGGCGTCGAGGGACACAGCCCGGTGAAGGAGAGTTGGTGGGGCCGAGGACACAGGCCCGGGAGAGTTTGGTGGAGCGTCGAGAGACACAGCCCGGGAGAGTTGGTTGGAGCGTCGAGGACACAGCCCGGCGAAGGAGTTCGGTGGGGCGTCGAGGACAACAGCCCGGAGAGTTGCGTGGAGCGTCAGAGGACACAGCCCGGGAGAGTTGGGGGGCGTCGGAGACCACAGCCCGAGAGTTGGTGGAAGTGTCCGAGGACACAGCCCGGGGAGATGTTGGTTGGGGCGTACGAGGACACAGGCCCGGAGGAGTTTGTGGAGTGTCGGCGACACAGCTCGCGAGAGTTGGTAGGTGTGTCGAGGACACAGCTCGGAGAGTTGGTGGAGCGTCGAGGACGCGGCCCGGGAGAGTTGGTGGAGCGTCAAGGACACGGCCCGGGAGAGTTGGTGGAGCGTCGGGGACACAGCCCGGGAGAGTTGGTGGGGCGTCGAGGACACAGCCCGGGAGAGTTGGTGGAGCGTCGAGGACACAGCCCGGGAAAGTTGGTGGAGCGTTCGGACACAGCCGGGAGAGTTGGTGGGGGCGTCGAGGACACAGCCCGGAGAGTTGGATAGAGCGTCGAGGACACAGCCCGGGAGGAGTTGGTGGAGTGGCGGGACACAGCTCGGGAGAGTTGGGGAGCGTCGAGGACACAGCCCGGAGAGTTGGTTGGAGCGTCAGGACACAGTCGGGATTAGTTGGTGGAGCGTCGAGGACCACAGCCCGAGAGTGTGGGCGTCGAGGGACAAGCCCGGGGAGTTGGTGGAGGGTCGGGAACACAGCTCGGGGAGAGTTAGGTGGTATTCGAGGACACAGCCCAGAAGAAGTTGGTTGGAGACGTCGAGGACGCAGCCCGGGAGAGTTGGTGGAAGCGTCGAGGACACACCGGGAGAGTTGGTGGAGCGTCGGGACACAGCCCGGAGAGAAGTTGTTGGATGCGTCGAGGACACAGCCGGGAGAGTTGGTGTGACGTCGAGGACACAGCCCGGGAGAGTGGACAATGGTGTGTCGAGGACACAGCCCGGAGAGAATGTTTGGTTGGGAGCGTCAAGGACACGGCCCGGGAGAGTTTGGTGGGAGCTCGAGAGACACGGCCCTGGCGAGAGTTTGGTGGAGCGTCGAGGACACGGCCGGGAGAGAGTTTGTGGTGTGTCGAGGACACAGCCCGGAAGAGTGGTGGTGTTGCGAGGACAACAGCCCGGGAGAGATTGGTGGTGTGTCGAGGGTCGCGGCACGGGAGGAGTTTGGTGGGCGCTCGAGGACACGGCTGCAGGGTGAGGTTGTTTACCCCGGGACGCGGCTGCAGGGTGAGGTTGTTTACCCCGGAGACCGTGTGACATGTAGCTCGACTCGGCAGTCCGTTACTGCTGATTCCGGCCGGCTGGTGGGCCGGGAGGTCGCCTTTTTGCGGGCAGGGGTCGCTGCCATTGTGCGTGGCGGGTCTGCGGTCCGGTGGCTCGGTGAGGTCGGCCTCTGTGATCACGAGGCGGTGCACGCGAGGCTGACACCCCGTCACGCCCACTCTGAGGTAACGGACGGGTTAATTTCCCCTGCCCAGTCCCCCGCTTCGCCCTCCGGCTGACAGGTCATTCTAACCGTCTGGGTTTCATGCTCCGATTTCATGCAGACAAGTTAATAATAGTCGTCTTCACGAAGGATTTCATTTACCGATTGATTGGGGCGTTTTGTGGCGTTTGGAGTGATTGGGGCGTTTGGTTTAAATGGGGGGTTTGCAGCAGAATTGTGAAATTTTGGCATTTTGGAATTAAGGTAAGGACATTTTTGACCTAACAAAGTATCACGTAACCATAGTTCTAACACTGTCCCCCTCCCCTCATTTAAACCAAACCTCCCAATCGCCTCAAAAGCTCGAAACGCCCTAAATACCCAATCACCCGGTAAATGAAATCCTTCGTGAAAACGGCTATCTATTCCTCAGTGGCCCGCTCCACAGCCGCACCCCAGCTCCTGACCGGAGCCAACAGGCCAGTGTTCCCTCCCCATCCCCAGCTCCCGGCCGGAGCCCGGCAGGCCAGTGTTCCCTTCCCATCCCCAGCTCCTGACCGGAGCCAACAGGCCAGTGCTCCCTCCCCATCCCCAGCTCCTGACCGGAGCCAACAGGCCAGTGTTCCCTCCCCATCCCCAGCTCCTGACCGGAGCCAACAGGCCAGTGTTCCCTCTCCATCCCCAGCTCCCGACCGGAGCCAACAGGCCCAGTGATCCCTCCCCATCCCCAGCTCCTGACCGGAGTCCGCTGGCCAACAGGCCAGTGTTCCCTCCCCATCCCCAGCTCCTGACCGGAGCCCAACAGGCCAGTGTTCCCTCCCCCGTTTCCGCCAGCCCCGACCGGGAAAAGCCATTCAGGCCAGTCGTTTCCCTCCCCATCCCCCAGCTCCGACCGGAAAGCCCAAACGGCCAGTGTTCCCTCCCCATCCCCAGCCCCTGACCGGAAGCCAGCAGGCCAGTGTTCCCTCCACATCCCCAGCTCCTGACCCGGAGCCAACAGGCCGTGTTCCCTCCCCATCCCAGCTCCCGACCGGAAGCCAGCAGGCCAGTGTTCCCTCCCCCATCCCAGCTCCTGACCGCAGGCCAACAGGCCCAGGTGTTCCTCTCCCCAATCCCCAGCCGACCGGGAGCCCAACGGGCCAGTGTCCCTCCCCGTCCCCAGCTCCTGACCGAGCCCAACAGCCAGTGTTCCCTCCCCATCCCTAGTTCCCGACCGGAGGCCAAACAGGCCCAGTTTTCCCTCCCCATCCCCAGCCCTGCCGGAGCCCAGCAGGCCCAGTGTTCCCTCCCCATCCCAAGCTCCGGACCTGAGCCCACAGGCCAGTGTTCCCTCTCGGCCTGTGGGGCTCATGTTCCCATTCTCCTGACCGGAAACCCAACAGGCCATGTTGCCCTCCCCGCCCCAAGCTTCCGACCGTGACGGCCACGACAGGCCAGTGTTCCCTCCCCATCCCCAGCCCTGGACCGGAGGGCCAGCAGGCAGTGTTCCCTCTCCATCCCAGCTCCTGACCGGAAGCCCAACAGGGCCAGTGTTCCCTCCCAATCCCAGCTCCCGACCGGAAGCCCAACAGGCCAGTGTTCCCTCCCCTTTCCCAGCTCCTGACCGGAGGCAACAGGCCAGTGTTCCTTTCCCCGTTCCCAGCTCCCGACCGGAGCCCGACAGGCCAGTGTTCCCTCCCATCCCCAGCTCCTGACCGGAGCCCAACAGGCCAGTGTTCCCTCCCCATCCCCAGCTCCCGACCGGAGCCCAACAGGCCAGTGTTCCCTCCCCGTTCCCAGTCCCTGCTGTGGACCCGTGCACACCGACTGCAGGTCAATCAACTCGGCTGTCGTCACGACTGACGAGCAGACGGCTCCCATATTATACCTGCTAGTTACCCGTGCATTGTCCGCGGCGTGTAATAAGTGCACGACTGCTCAACTACTGCACAGTTCAACTCTGCACAGTGAAGGCCCAATAAAGGGCCTGCTTAAACGAGCAGTGCGAATAATGCTGGCATATTTTCGCAGTTGGACTCAATCGCATGCCTGCCGAGTCAGGTCTGCGGTAATACAAATCAACGATGACGTACGAAAAGTAATATCACGCAGCCCGGAACTAAGAAGTTCCGTGAGCTTTGCCTAGCTCAACAAAGCTAAGCACTGAACAATGAATAAACGTGCTACATTCGAGTTTAAACGACCGTGTCCTTGGTTTGCGGATTGTGATCTTCGAGCATATTCATCCCGGGCATGCAACCCTTGATCCCAGAACATCCATTAAAGGGAATATAGCACCTTTAACATTAGTTTTTAACTGAGATAGCCAGATTGTCGGGTGTACTGAAAACCTCTAAATCTGAAATTTTTTCCTTTCCAAAAACGACCTAGTTGCTGAGTTTGAACGCAAACCGCTTGGTCATATGTGGTCATATTTCAACGTCACAAATTTCCCGTGACGTATCGCATACTCATCAGTACTTATCCACTGTTCACGTATCGTGCCCCCACGTCGCCTACCCGGCGCGACGATGCGCCGGTCGTCCCAGCCAGTCGCGTGCACGTACCCGGTGTGCACCGGTACGTGAACCGCGACTGGTGGACGACCCGGCGCATCTTGCGGTGAACGGCACAGCAGGCTGTCAGCCTCATTGTGACGTCACAACTCGCTTTGGTGACGCCAATATTGTTTGTGACGTCACATGTTAAAACATATTAACTATTTTTCCAAATTGCAAAAACAAATTCTGACGTTTTTCGCAAAAATGATGCCAGGACTGTAATCAGGGCATTCTTCTCCATCATTTTACATACTTTTCCCAAGGTGCTATATTCCCATTAATCCTACGGCAGTGAGCTACGTTCAAGCTTCTCTCATGAATTCGCTTCATTCAGCGCTGCTGCAGCAAAGAATGAACAATGAACATTGAACAGTGCGGGCGAGAAGAAAAAAAAAGTGCGGCCGACCTTTGAACGGCCCATATTGACCAACAATCCCCCCTCCCCACTAAGGCTGTGTGGCTTCACCACTGCAGCGTGAGACGTTGTCATCACCGCCCTGCTTTGTTCTCTCGTCGACACCGTGAGAGGCCAGGGATACGCGGCGCATGTCCCAACCCTGTCCAGAAACCGACACGTCTCAAACATCACAGGCGCCACTGCATCGAATATAGACCACAGTGGCACGTCGCTATACATATACAGAGTATACAGTCCCACTGCTGTCGGCCGACTGGGTGGTGTCATCATCCCATTTATCGGCTTTTGAACAAATGATTAATGAAGCATATGTAGTAGATGATGTCTCACAGGTGGTGGCGTCAGCGGGGCTCATAAGTCAACACAAGGTCAATGATGTAACTCATTATGATGTAGTTTTTGGTCATCTCCAAGGTGTGTTTTAATGAGCATTTACTGTTGGAGGAGTGCTCCCATCCCAGTGTTTCATCAGCCGTTCCGCTACGGCAGCATTCACTTAACTACCCGTCTCGTTCCGGCTCTCAGCCAGAAATCTCCGCCATAAGCGGCGCCGTTTGAAGTTAGCCGCGCCGCTTTCTCGCCTCAGCTGGACGTCACACAGGCCTTCCTAGCCTCTGCCGGGCCCCACGGGCCTTTCTAGCCTCTGCCGGACGTCACTGCTCTCTGCCTGAAGCGGTGGTGGTGTCATAGATGGTACATACCAACGGCGGCTTGACAAGCTATAGCTGCTGACTGCTGACTGCTGACTGCTGACTGCTGACTGCTGACTGCTGACTGCTGACTGCTGACTGCTGACCGCTAAATTTGTGTCCAGCCTACGCGCTTTGCCGGCTGACCGGGGGCCGGCTGACCGGCTGACTTTGCCGGCTGGCCAGCTGACCGGGGGTTAAGGAAGCAGGTGCCGGCAGCGGGCCGGCGGACGCGGTATTTACCAATCACCGGCGCTGTGGCGACCGGGCGGCTGGCTTCCGGTGGACCAAAGTACGCAGCATGAGCGTCGGAGGAGCCGGAGACGGACTTCAGACGAGCCGGCACCCTGCGACCTTGCAAGACCTTCACCCTTAGTCCGCTTAAACGATAGAGATCATTCAGAGAATTAAACGTAATTCCCAGAAGGAGGCTTTGCGAAGGTTATACACTAGAGGTGGCAAAACGTGGACCCGAGGACCCAGTCTCTGGACCCAGTCTGGACCCAGTTGGTCCCAGACTGGGTCTCGCCAAATGACACCGGGTGCAGACTGGGTCCAACTTATAAGTCATGCTAATTTCACGCAAATACGAGCTGTCACGCAGGTTTCTGTGTGCATTTGGCCAAGCTGAACTGTATGTATTTGCAGCTACAAGAGTTAGTTTACTTGCACAAACTGTAGGGTGCAGATTTGTCAATATAATTTGCGAAATGAGATTTTGCTAGATGGGTCCGCTGGGTCCAAACTTGCCTTGCACCGGGTATAACTGGGTCCATCTTTGAGTTTTTGAGACCGGGTCAGGTCTGGGTTCTAAAAATATCAACTTTTGCCACCTCTATTATGCACGTCCGTCGTCCAATGTCCGTGTAATTTGTTCATTTTGCTGCAGGTGGTGAGGCATGCTGTCTTCGCGACTCATTTTTTTACAGTATGAGTCGTGACTCGTGAGTAGCATAAATCAAAGCTGAACACGCCGTAACGCTTCAATGAGCCGCATTGAGCGAAATGTGTCTGACGCGGCCTTACAACAGACAACAGACAAAAGTCAAACAGTCCGCCAGTGCTGTCAGCGCTGAACAAAGTGACCGACATGCGTCAGTGCACCACCGCTGAGCCCCCCCCCCCCCACCGCAGTGCACCATCGCCTGACGGTGCACTGCCCGTGAGGTGGACACTCACTGTCCTATAATGACCGTATAAGAACCAAATGAAGCGCGCACTGCCGTTCTGAATCGCGCCCCAAAGCCGGCGCTGTTGGCACGCTGGCACGCTGGCACGCGTGGGTTCCAGCCCAGTTCGCACCGGCGGCGACCCGCGCTCGACAGCTCACCCCACCCAGTGGCACCTCGGCCGCCGGAGAAAGCGTGAGGTTCCTGCGCGCCTCGACCCGTTACACCGCCAGGTCGTGACCCGTGTGACCCGTGTGACCTGCGACAGGCAGACTGCTGCTGTGTGGCTGCCGTAGCAGACAGGACGGCTGTCAGCCTGGTAAGGCGGTCACCGCCGCCGCCGCCACCGCCGTCCCGCCGCCGCGCCGCCGAAAGCGGGGCGTTTCCGGCGCAGTGCCGTGCGCCACGACCGTCGCGGTGCGCCACTATCTGTGGCAGCACACGCCTCGCGTCGCGATATGTCCGGTGAAGTTTTTTTGTTTACACACGCACGTGCCGATACGCGTCGCTTTCCGGACAGCGTGCGACCTATCAGCTCCACAGCTGATCTGAGAGCGGGGCCGGGGCCGGCACCGGTGCTGAGGGGGGGGTCGGCGTTCCGGAGCCGGAGTCGGGACTGGAGGGTAGGTGCAGGGACCTGGGCACTTTGGCAGAGTCTGAGGCCGGGGCCAGTGGCAGTGCCGGTGCCGATGCAGGGGCCTAGGCCGGAGCTTAGGAGGGAATGGGAACCGGACGGGGTCTGAGGCGAAGGCTGGGGCTGGATGGGGCCGAGTTAGGCCTCCGATCCTATTTTCAAGGATAATTGAATCTAATAACCATGATTCTATCTAGAAGCTAGAACGGCTGTGTCTGACCGAGCAGCGGTGGCCTAGATTGTTACAGCCTGTCACACCCGTCAACCGTCACAGCACCAATCATCCTCGCCGCCCCATTCCCGCCGAGTCGCCCACCACCTCGCTGTCTCGCTGCCTCGCTGCCTCGCTGCCTCGCGGCTTCACTGCCTCGCTGCCTCGCGGCTTCGCTGTCTCGCGGCTTCGCTTCCTCGCGGCTTCGCTGCCTCGCTGCCTCGCGGCTTCGCTGTCTCGCTGCTGGGACGCCACGTCTGTGTTTGTTCGGTGCGGAGTGGTGCGCACTGCGCACACAACGAAGGGCTGCCCGCCGTTCCTTTCAGGACGGCCGTTGTGTCGCGCACATAAACATACACACACTGCCAGTCCACGGGCAGAGAGTGACCGTGTGATGTGTGACGTCACGTGTGTGTGTGTGTGTGTGTGTGTGTGTGCTGCAGGGCGGATCCAGCGGGGGCAAAGGGGCCATGCCCAAAAAACACCCAAAATGGCGCAACTTTGACACATTTCTGAGTTTGTCGTAACTAGCAACTTTTAACTAGAGAAAGTTGTCATTAAATCAGTTATTGATACATAAGCAAGCGAAACTCCCGATGAGTTTTCAGAATTTGATGCGATAATTTTTGGGATTTGGCCCACACACCTGCTCAAACATACCACTTTTCCTGGATCCACGCCTATGTGTGAATGCGGTGTGCTCGATGTGTGGTGTGTGTGTGTGTGTGTGTGGCTGTGTGTTGTGTGTGTGTGTGTGTGTGTGTGTGTGTGTGTTGTGTGTGACGGGGTAGTGTGACGACCGGCGTGGGTCGTCACGGGACGTGCAGCCGCCGGAGACCTCCCGATAGACACGCCCAGGTGGCCTCGCCGTCATCTACCGCTCCAGTGGCGGCGAGAGGCGCAGTCAGTGCCCTAAGTGGTGCCCAGCCTTGAGCTGATAAACCGAATGATTCGAAGGGAGGAGAACGCCGTTACGCCCCGTGTCGAGTCGAGCGGAGACCCCGGGTCGCGGCGCCTCCGCTCCATCACGCAGATCAGGTCAGGAGTGTCACCCTCCCGCTCTCCCGCCGATCGGCAGGTCACGTGGACTGGTGACCTCCGCGAGCGCCTCCTGACCGCCTCCTGGCCGCGTCTTCCCACTCACGAACCGGACATTGGGCGTCCGGGCCAGGTCTATTGTCCGCGGCCAGCCACAATGCCAGCCCGACGATCGCACGTTTATACCGGGCGACGCAGCACCGTTAGCCGATCAGAGCCGTTCTGAGCGCGGGTCGGCCCGGGAGACCGTGAGATGGTTCTCAGCTGTGTCACGAGCGAGGCAGCCCTGGAGCGGACCCGTCCAAAGCGGAGCCGTCCGAAGCGGAGCCATCTGAAGCAGAGCCGTCTGAAGCGGACCCGTCTGAAGCCGTCCGAAGCGGACCCGTCTGAAGCGGACCCGTCCGAAGCGGACCCGTCTGAAGCGGAGCCGTCTGAAGCGGACCCGTCTGAAGCCGTCATAAGCGGAGCCGTCCGAAGCGGAGCCATCTGAAGCGGAGCCGTCCGAAGCGGAGCCGTCCGAAGCGGAGCCGTCCAAGCGGAGCGTGGCTACAGTCAGATCATCAGACGGCGTCAGCGAAGGCTGTGGCAGAGCGGCAGAGACCTGGCTGGACGTGCAGTGGCCGAGGTAGTGGCGATCCTTAGGACTGGGCCTGGACGTGGCAGTGGCCGAGGTAGTGGGATCTGTGGGACCGGACCTGGAAACCGTGCCAGCAGGGCCGGAGGTAGCTCGGGATCTTTAGACACACTGGCTGGACAATGCAGTGCGCCGAATTAGCACAGATTCTGTGGACCTGTCTGGCATGCAGTGGCTGAGGTTAGTGGGATCCTGTGTTGACAATGGCCTGGAGTGCAGTGCGAGGTAGTGGGATCCTGTGTAACCGCGGGCCTGGAACGGATACCAGCCCCTGCCACCCCACCCCCCCGCACCCACCCCCCCCCCCAGAATATCCTCCATTACTAGAAGATACCAACAGACTCCAAAGACACACTCACAGCTGACTGGGCACGGCCTCCTCTAAAATGGGGGGGCTGCAGCCCCCATTGAAAGCACCAGCAATAGGGGGGAAAGATAATGTAACGGTTAATGTAAAAATACGACAAACTCAATCGCGTATAAAATAAAACTTAATTGGTTACGGTAGATATAAAGGAAAATTAACTGAGAAGAGAGAGAGAGACGCGAATGTAAGCATTGCTAATACATTACACTTTTAGGTTTAGTGCGAAAAAATAACAATGACAATATAAGCAAACAGTTCGCGCTGGGTTAAATCCTCTGACAGCTCAGCTGCGACTCAGCAGGCCCCCGCCCCCCCACCCCCTCGGCAACGGCCGTCTGCACCAGCGCCCCGCGCACACGCGACCCACCCCGGTCCAGTGGTGAGGCTGAGGTGGCTTGTTGAAATCCTGGTGACCGGGCCCTGGAAGCTGCAGTGGCCGCAGGTATGGATCCTGTGTGACAGGGCCTGGACGTGCAAGTGGCCGGTAGGACTGGCCTGGACGTGCAGTGGTGAGGTAGCAGGTTCGCCATGTAGGACTGAAACTGGAGTGGCAGCTGGGCGAGGGTAGCTGGGATCCTGGTGTGCGGGCCTCGGACCGTGCAATGGGCGAGGTAGTGGGATCTGTGTGACCGGCCTGGACGCTGCAGTGATAGGTATGGGATCTGTGGAACGGCTGGAACGTGCAGTGGTCGAGGTAGTCGGATCTGTGGTGAAAGACTGGACGTGCAGGGCCGAGGTAGTTGGACCTGGTGGGGCGAGCCTGAACGTCGCGTGAACGAGGAAGTGGGCCATCTTAGAGGGCTGGCAGTGCAGTGGCCGAGGTAGTGGGACCCTGTGGGACCGGGAGCTCCTGTGGTAAAGCTGTGCAGGGGTGGATTGTTCGGTTCGTTTGGAAGGAGTGAGTCGTCTTCGATGGGTGTTGGTGGTGGGTGGTAGGGAGGGGATTTTTATCTATTGATACACCTACAGTAGGATGTGATATGAGATTGGTATAATACCAGAAGCAATTAAAGTTGATTCGTGATTTTTGAACTCCACACATAGGACTCGTCACTCGGTTTCGTTTTCACAGTGAACCATGCCTGCTGCGGTGCCTACCTCGCAGACGCATGTCATCATAGCCAGCGGTTCCGGTTTGACGGGTCGGGTCCTCCTCTGCTGCAGTGCATTGTTGCTTCTATCGGCGATGATTTCCCTTTCATTGGCGGGAGCTGGCGAGAAATGCTGCTCTTATTGCTCCAACACCGTATCCTTTTGGAACCGAGGCGCAAAATGACATTCTCTTTGGTGATTGACGAACGATATTGTCGGTGAACAGCCTTATCATCGGTGAAAATCGCCAAGAGGAGAAACTCGTGTGTCAAACTGTCATGTAATGCCACGGGATGGTGACATCACCAGCCTAGCCAGCTCGACATCACCACAATCCGCCAGCTCGACCTCAGGTGTGAAAACATCCTCCTATGAGCTGTGCTGCTCAAACCGACTGATGGTAATGAAATGCAGCACGTGGTAAAACATGTAAACAACGTTCTTATGTGGCTTGTAATACTAGCTGGATTATCATTGCACACATAGCTCGAGCGCAGTCGGTCTCGTTCTTTAGTATTACTGTGTCCGGGGTAATTCAGAGGATAAAGGCAGAGAGAAGCAGCGGGAACAGCGATAGAGAAGATTAGAGAGCGAGAGCGTGGCAATGGAGAGAAAAAGATGGATAGGCTGGAACGGGCTGAGGTCGAGACAAGGAAGGAAGAGTGATAAGTATGTCACAGGGACATTCAGCACTCGCACATGTTTTACCAGGAGATCGCACCATGCCATTTCTCTCGAATATTGCACATGCCGTCCGTCTAAAACGTTTGTATTGTGAAGGGTAAGCGTGACACAGATAAACGCTTGGCATTCAATTGAATCGATGGCGCTAAAAAGTACCATTTATTTTATAACTGCGTGGAATGGGGAGCATTCCAGGCTATAAAAGTTGTATGGTCGGTCTAACTAACAAATGAGTGTCCACTTATGTTATATTGGATGAATAGTGCCGACTGGGGATCAGGTATTCAACATATCCCACAATGGGAAACGTTACCGTGTTTACTTGCACTGGACAAGAGAAAATGTCATACATGCGACCATATTAGCCATTTTCACGAAGGATTTATTTTTGCCCGGTAGTACCCGGTAATATGCCATGCGTTTTGGGTAATTGAGTCTAAGAACACGGCTGCTTCCGGATATTTTTGGTATCAGTTGAAACTTTATGAATTATAAAGTTTTAATTGACACCAAAAATATCCTGGAAAAACCGTGTTCTTAGACTCAATAACCCAAAGCGCACGAAATATTACCGGGTACTACCGGGTACTACTGGGTAAAAATAAATCCTTCGTGAAAACGGCTACTAGCCGTTTGCGACTTTTAGTAACGACTTGTTCAACACCAATAACACCAGTTAATAGCCGTTTTCACGATGGCTTATTTTGCGCGAAATGTTTTAAAACATTTTAAAATGTTTGAAATGTTTTAGTTGTAGCCGCTTCACGTGGACAAATTTGCGAGAAAAAAAATGTGTAACCTAGAGTGTGAACGTAAATGTGGCACGTAGAGCGCACGGTTAAAACAAAATCGCAAATTGTGCCATCGTGAAGAGCTACGTACTGAACTTTTAAAAACATTTTAAAATGTTTTAAAACATTTCGCGCAAAATAAGCCATCGTGAAAACGGCTAATAATTGGCTTTGCAAGCCCGTGGAGTGGTGTGATGGTTCTTTAACATATAGCTAAGGTTAGGTATACTCCTCAGTTGCACTTCTCGAACGAATCCACGTTACAAATGTATTTTATTTTTGGGAACCAAGGGAAGAACTGGACAGGATCGGTCAATGAATAGTGACTATAAAGTTGTTCCCAGCCAACAGAAGGCGTGTCTAGCGATGGAACACTCCACCTGTGCCGCTCACCGAGCGTGCTGGTCTGGTCTGGCAGGTCTGTCAACAGCATCTCAGACAATCGTTGATCATCCATGACGCCAGGGCTCTGTGGATGGTGTCCAGTTTTTGGACGCGAAAAACGGTGTTCATTGCGCTGTCGACGAACCGCGATAAGAGTAACTGACGAAATAGATCACTGTCTACGGGATGTCCGTTCAGCGGGGCTGTGGTGTCCCGTGTCCTCCTCCGCGATGGCGCTCTAACGCGCAGATGCGGTGGATAAAAATGTGAGCAACATCAAAAGATTGCTTTAATCTGCTCCGATGGGCTTTCAAACGCTGTCTAGTGCAGGATGAGAAAGTAGAACTACGCGCTTTAAAAATTATTAAGCTAGCGGTGATGAGTGATGAGAAAGTTGCGTTATTGCTTAACATTTCATTGAAGAAAAATACGTTTGAAAGCAAGTGTCGCTTGCACTGGCGATTGCATGCTACCCACGTCACACGTGTTTTATCTTTACCAGGATCGAAAGTTAAAAACCACGTCTCGAACAACAGTCAACAACCGATAGCATCACGAGATTAGCCCACGTCTGTGCAACAGTCACTTCATATCTGCAAACGAAAGCAAAACAACCGGCCGCGAGTGCAAACGTGCGCTTGGGAGATTTGGTCCCGGACCTGCACCGCGGCGACCGTGATCCCGGTACGGAATCCGACCTTTCCAACCAGTTCACCCACACCTCCGCTCCGAGGCGGCGGCGGCGCCGGCGGCGGCGGCGGTGGTGGTGGCAGATTCGAGTCGTTCCCACGTGTCACCCTCTATTAGTGGGCTCTGGGCGGAGGCGGAAGCCCGCCTTCCGGTGACCGAGAAACTAACCCCCCCCCCGGCCGGCCGCTGTCTCCAACCGAAGTAGGCTGCAGCACACATTACATTCAACTGCACCGCTCATTCGCCCGGCGAAACTGCTGCTGTTTGTCACGGCAGGGGCGGTGCAGAGCAGGGCCAGGTCGTGCCATGCGGTGCCGTGCTGATATTTGGCATACTGTTTACATTGCAACCGATTCCTTTTCATCGAAGGGATCAGTTGACATCATATTTTGTCCTCCGTACCTATCGGCCTCGTGTTTTGACAACCTTTTGTAATCAACCCATCTATACGCCTCCGCATCGGATCGCAACAAAACATATGATCACTATCACACACTGACACCAGTCACCACACTATCCCAACACACCACAGTTTGTTGACCATGTTTACACCGGAAGCTCGCCGGACTCGGCCTGCCTCCGTCTCCGCGCCTGGCCCCGGCGGCGGCGGCGGCGGCAGCGGCGGCAGCGGCGGCAGCGGCGGCAGCGGCGGCGGCGGCGGTGGCGGTGGCGGTGGCGGCATGACTTCTCGCGTGGGAGTGCTAGGTAGCCGCAGGGCAGTGAGCTGCGCGTCCCAGGACGTCGCTAATTGCCTGGTGTCCATGGGAAGCGGCCGGGCCGGACCGGGCGGCCACCCACTACCGCAGCATACCGCCCCCGCCGCCACCGCCGCCACCGCCGCCACCGCTGCCACCGCCGTCACCGCCGCCACCGCCGGCCACCGCCGCCACCGCCGCACCGGCGCCACGCCGCACCGCGCCCCGCCGGCCACCGCCCACCGCCCGCCACCCCGCCCACCGCCGCCACCGCCGCCACCGCCGCCACCGCCGCCACCGCCGCACCGGCCTCCACCGCCGCCACCGCCGCCACCGCCGCCACCGCCCCACCGCCGCCACCGCCAGCCACCGCCGCCACCGCCGCCCACCGCCGCCACCGCCGCCACCGCCGCCACCGCCGCCACCGCCGCCACCGCCCGCACCGCCACCGCCGCCACCGCCGCCACCGCCGCCACCGCCACCGCCGGCCACCGCGCCACCGCCGCCACCGCCCGCCCACCGCCGCCACCGCCGCCACCGCCGCCACCGCCGCCACGCCGCCACCGCCGCCACCGCCGCCCACCGCCGCACGCCGCCACCGCCGCCACCCGCCACCGCCGCACCGCCGCCACCGCCATCGCCACCGCCAACCTGCCACCTCCACCGCCACCGCCACCGCCACCGCCACCGCCACCGCCACCCCACCGCCACCGCCACCCGCCACCGCCACGCCACGCCACGCCACCGCCACCACCACCGCCACCGTACCACCGCCACCGCTACCGCCCGCCGAGCCAGCAAAGAGAACAATGCATCGTCGCCTGAAGAGCGATCGCGCGGCTACCACCGCTCTGATTGGATGAACGTATGATCTGACACGGCGGGCTATTATAGGGACGATCAGACGACCACGTACCACGGGGGTCGTCTGGCCGTGATTGAGGCTGGTGGGTAGGTCAGGGAAGAGGGGCTCGATGACCTAAATCGTGCTGTTGTTCCATTCACGTCAACATTAATTATATATGATTGAATTTAGAAGATGATAGCTACTGAGGTGTCAGCTAGTGCTACTGGTTGGATCGAAGTTCAGATATCCGGCACTATCGTCTATTATTCCGACTTCGGAGTGGTGCTTGACTGACTTGTCAGACTACGCTGCTCAAAATCAGGTAAACCAGCTGAGTATGACTAAATTAGACCATTCACACCATTCTAATTCAATCATAATAGTGTCTATCATAATATTTGTTCTGATTCAGTCTAAATATATGCGTTTCACTCTATATGGCTCAATGATAATGCAATCCAACACATTCGGAGCGGGCTTCCTTAAATGCAAATCACAGATTATTATTTGTATAAAGCAATCATCAGCAACAGGCGCGGATTCCAGAGGCGCTAGGGCGCTCCATCCCCCCCCCAATCCCTGAGCCGGGGTCTGCGCCCATGGTGCGCTCAAGGCGGCCCGGAAGCGCGCAACTTTTGTATGTCAACCTCCCCCCCCCCGACCGAAATCCTGGATCTGCACCTGAGCAAGTGGACTGGATTGGGTCATGGGCCCAAGGGATTGACTCAGTCTTCTTCAGATTGCATAAGCCCGAGTAAGTATTCTATCTTTCACCGAAGTGTGCGTGACCAGTGGCACCGTTCTTTGCTTTCTTGGACGCCTTAGCGGTGCAATGTTGTTGTTTTTTCGTTCTTCTTCCAGCAGCTCTTCAGGTCCCATTTCTACCAGATTTAATATTGTATAGATAGAATGAGACATGACATTAAAACAGGTGAGCACGACGATACTTGGCGCATCTGCGCATCCATTGTTGTAAGTGAAAGCTTGCCACGGGTATGTGAGCCTCTTTACCAAGGAAGCAGTGAATGCCTCGACCTCGTTACCGTTGATAACATCAGCTCGCACAAATACGTTATGCATCTAATACACCCACATATAATCAAAATACAATCAACCACCATCTCGAAAGCTGCGTCGAACAATAGCCCACATCTGATGCGGTGACAGATCTCTGGAACATATAAAGAGGCCGACACTGCCGCGTTTTTAGAGCGAGGTCTTCAGACTGGGCCGAACCGGGTTTGTGGAGCGCCGGTGAACACATGGCATTGTGGTCAGCCGTTTCTGAGTCTGACTGGACTGCGGTCCGCGACAATCTCGCCAGGCCGGCCTGGCAGACCCGCCCGATAGCGGATAGGACCTCCGCTCCTAATGGACTAATTGGTGCCGGGCGGTGGCGGGCTGCCGGGCGGTGCCGGGGCGGAGGCGGGCGGTGGCGGGGCGGTGTCTTGGCGGAGGCGGCGGGAATGGTCAGATGCAGGGTGTTCTGACGGAAGTGGCCAGCTGTATCCGCCCAGTGAGGGTCAGGGTCGGATCAGTGGCCTTCTCCGGAGCGCGAGGCGCCCAGCGGACCATCGTCAGCGCCGGGCTGTGTTCGAATCGTGTCCGCCCCGGCACCGCCCGCCACCGCCCGGTGCCGGGTGCCGCAACTGGTGCCGGGCTCCAGGGGTAGTCTCCCTCTGAACACGTTGCCGCAGCAAGTGGGCTGTGCCCTGCTGTGCTGTGTTGTGTCGTGCCTTACTACCCCGTGCCGTGGCGTGTTATACCGTGCCGTGGCATGTTATACCGTGTCGTTCCGTACCGCGCTGTGCCGTATCATACCGTATCGTGCCGTATCGTGCCGTATCGTGCCGTATCGTGCCGTATCGTGCCGTATCGTGCCATACCGTATGAGTGTCGTACCGACCGTTTCCTAATCATAGCGACTGCTAATATAGAGCGATTGGGATTCGTCCCCGGTCGGATGTAGGCGACGCCAACGACACCTGGCAGACTGTAGTTCATGGTGCTGCCACCAGAGTAGTCATTCATTGGCTTGAATAGAATTGTGCTGAACAGTAAACCCACTCAAGATTGGAATACGAGTAGCAGTGGCGTCGCCACGGGGGGCAAGTGGGGTTACATACCCCCCCCAACCTCCGATTAGGGACCCCTGAGATCGATACAGATCCGAGAGATTTTGAGGTCAGGAAAAAATGGGGGTAGGTTGACCAGTGACCACGTCCGAAGGTTTTCCCCTAGACACTAAAAATCCGATTTTGCCCGTGGGATTCCAACGAATTCTTTAAAAATTGTAGTATCTGTGGTCTCGATCCCGGTGAATCCTGAATATTTATAGGCTATGCTATGATCTCAGTCGATCAAGCTATCAAGCTTCTTTATTAGATCCGTTTCTGGAATCCGCACATATGTCTGGTATAGGGACGTATCACGTAGCCAAGGGGGGGCACGGGGGGGCTATGCCCCCTGAGCAAAACAAATTAACACAATATTAAATACGGATCTCTGGATGACCTGACCCTGCCTCCCTCCCCCCCCACACACACCCACACCCACAGATTAGATGTTACCCTTGACATTGCGCTCCCCTGAGAATAAATATTTGTTGCTCCCCCCCCCCCCCAACCCCAAAATCCTGGCAAAGCCACTGACAAGACGGAAGGCGCGGATCCATAATTCTTCCCGGGAGCCGCTACCGCGGTAATGGGCGCGATGTTTATGGCCGATACAATGTGTGGGTATCTACAAGCATCTTTTGTCGATGACGACGCTAACTTGACGGATACGAGGGAGGCCTATCTGTACAGGAAGAAGGCTCTCCTCCGCGGAGGAGAGACCCTAGAGGAGTACATTGACAGGGACGGAGGAGAGACCCTACCGTACATTGGCAGGGACGGAGGAGAGACCCTACCGTACATTGGCAAGGGGACGGAGGAGAGACCCTACTGTCTACATTGGCAGGTACGGAGGAGAGACCCTAGCCGGTACATTGGCAGGGACGGAGGAGAGACCCTACCCGTACATTTCGGCGGGACGGAGGAGTAGACCCTACCGGGTCACATTTGGCAGGGACGATGGAGAGACCCTACAGCGATACATTGGCAGGGACGTGAGGAGAGACCCTGACCGTACATTGGCAGGACGGAGGAGGAGACCCTACCGTACAATTGGGGGGGGCAGCGGACGGAGGGAGAGACCCTACCGTACATTGGCAGGACGGAGGAGAGACCCTACCGTACATTGGCAGGGACGGAGGAGAGACCCTACCGTACATTGGCAGGGACGACGACGCCGGGGAGGCGGCGAGGCAGGCGCTCCCCCTGTCGTCGAGCAGGAGCAAACATATCGTTAGCCCCACTGACATTTAAAGGGAGTGTATCTTCCGTCTACCAAAGGCGAATCCAGGGAGGGGGCAATCCGGTCATGCACCTCCCAAAAAAAGTTTGAAATCGGAGCAAATTTAACACATTTATAAATATAAAAGCAAATATAAGGGGGGTGTATACTTAAACACCCCCCCCCCCAGTGGGGCAGCGGGTATCAATGCATAAACAAGCGGAATCCGATGAGTTTTCAGAATTATGTGATACTTTTTAATCATACCCCTTCCCCTTGCTCCTAAGCCACCGGTGGCCCATCCCAAACTACTGTCCTTGATCCGTCCCTGCCGTCTACTGACATAGCTATTTTTATCTCTCTCACACGGGACTGAATAACACATTATTTTCCGAATTAACCATGTTCTCACTTCTCTTTCTCTCACTTCGCCTTAAATTGTTTTGTTCAAAGACCCCAAGAAGGGCCAGGGTAGGCTTCAGGTTATCGGTAGACCCAGAGAGTTAACAAATACTAGAGTTTAAATAACGCTGCTAGCAATCATTATCAAACAAGCCAACTAAGAAAACATAAAACACCTATACAATGAAAAGGTTATTTTATTTTATTCACCCATTTATCCATAAATAAATGAAATCCGATGAGTTTGTAATCTTGTCAGATTTGTGTAGGGATTTCGCCCCCAAACTACCTTGCTTGCCGTTCTAAATCCTCTCTCTGTTTCTGGACTCAGATCAGGCACCTCACACATCAAGGTTTCATCCGCAGTGATCCATGGAGAACCAAGCTTCTGATCAACTCTTAGGAACACAGGCTATACCCAATACATGCCGGTATCACATCACACGGCGAAACCGGGGCAATATCGGTGAAGCAATGTTTCTCGCCTTGGCTAAGTTTTTTAATTAGGCCATAAGTAGATATAATTCAGCTTTCTCAGATTTCTTATACCGGTGGCCTTAGGTCACGTCGATCTCGTGACCTGCCCAATATACATCAACGGGAAAATATGCAATTGCTTCCTCTTAGGGAACATACATTAGATCGGACAAGTTGTTTCAATAACATGTTTTTATAGCTAATAATTAATTGACCACGCACAGTTTGTCTTAGTAATCCCATAAGGTCAGCTGGGGTTACCTGAAGTCACCAGCACTTTCTGCCAATATCTCGTAATGAAATAAAGGTAGATACGTGAGACTGACGCTATGTTTATCAAAGGCAAATCCAGGGGAGGGGCAGCGGCACCATGACCCCCAATACTATCCAAGGAGGACCAAACGATATGTTTCCCCCTCAAGGCGTAACGACATCTGATAAGTGGGAAATATATTAATATGTCTGATAGCCAAAGGCGCAACCAGGGGGGGGCACACGGGCCCGTGCCCCCCCTTACGAAATTTGGGGCCCCTCTGAGGCGGCCCCGTGGGTGCCCCTCTGAGGCGGCCCCGTGGGGGCCCCCGATGGCGGCCCCGTGGGGCCTGGCCGGCCTGCGAGGGCGTCCGTGGGGGCCTGAGCCTCTGGAGCGCGCGGCCCGGGGAGGGCGCCTCGTGGAGCGGCCCCTTTGAAGCGGCCTCGTGGGGCCCCTCTGTCCGAAGGATGGCCCTCGCTGGGGCCATTGCCTGAGGCAGAAGCACGCGTAAAGACAGCGTATATTCAGGCAACCCTGGGCGAGGCGTGGCCCTCTACACAAATAGGACCCTTTCCCGAGCATTTAGAGGGCCGCCCTCCCGAGCGTTGAAAAGGGCCCATTGGGGACTGGGCCCTTCCGTGCTGACTAAGGGCCAATTAGGCAATGTTCAGGGTCCCTTTGACGTCCGCCCCAGGGACCCTTTCCTAGTCCTGGTCAAGGGCCTCTCTGACATAATAAAGGCCCCTTGATTTCCCGAGGGGCCTAGCCTGATCAGGGGCCTCTTTATGTATCTTAAGGGATGACTGCTACTGGCTGGCTTTGTCACCCTATGGCGCGAGATGGTCATCCCAGGGCGCGAGCCTGCTCAGCGGCCCCTTCGATCCTTCCAGGAGCGCATCTGACCTGCCCAGGGGTTCCTCGTGCTGGTTTAATAGCTCATCAGCATTTCAATGGACCCTTCCTGAATCGCTCAGGACGCCTTTTGATATTGGCCAGAGGCCCACTCTGAACCTCAACAGGGGCCTTTTGAAGTCCATGGGGCCTTCTGGTCTTTCAGAGAGGGTCCTGTTGGGCGGTAGCCCTAAAGGCCTCTGAAGTGCTCTAAACTCTCTAAAGACCATGCTTAGCGTGGTCTCCAGACTTTAGATAGTGTCCATGATACCGCGCTTCGCAATCTGGTCGGCCCTTTTTGGCGCGCTGTGCTCACCGAGAAAGCGCTTCCTGACCTCCAGGGGAGGCGAGGGGGCGGCCACTCCTTGGCTACGTTCCTGCTCAGAGGCGACGTGGTGGGCCCCTCTGAGGTGGCCCCGTTTGGCCACTGTTTTGTTGTATTTAAAAATGAAAACACTACATTGAAAGTCAAAGGCTTACATCAGCCGTTATCACGATGGATTATTTTGCGCGAAATGTTTTAAAACATTTTAACATGTTTTTAAATGTTTTAGTAGTAGCCGTTTTCACGATGGATTAATTTGCGAAAGATGTTTCAACCCTCGCCCTACGGTCCCGTAGGGCGATTTTTTTCTCGCAAATTAGTCCATCGTGAAAACGGCTAATACCTTTTAAAACATTTCGCGCAAAATAATCCATCGTGAAAACGGCTATTATATATTTCAATCTGCAGGGCCAGAGGCAACACACAAGGGGGCCTGCACAGGCCCGTTACCGTCCTTACGAAATGCGGGGCCCCCTAGGCCCCTATAAGGCAATGCCCGGTGGTCTTCCGGTTTTCAAGGAACGGCCACTGGCGGATCCAAGGGGGAGGCAACCAGGCCATGGCCCCTCCCAATAGCCTCTTAAGGGGGGGCAACATGTCTTTTTGGCCCCCCCCCCCCAAAGAACAAATTGATCATAAAAATGATTTGCAGCAGTCAAAATCTCAAGCTATTTATCAGGCGAAAAAATAAAAACTTCGTGCGCCGCTTCGCGCGCAATGTCATGAGTTTTGTTATTGCTTGTACAAATTGGTAAAATGTGAAAAAAATCATTTAGTGTCAGCCAGAGGCTTTCCTTGGCAGTTATTACTTGCCCCAGGGCCTACTCCTTTCATAAAGCAGTTTGCTAACTTCGCTCGCTAAAAGTGGTATGGGTCATGCCTACATGTCATACTGGCCCCATCGCGTATATTTATGGGTTTTATCAAGGCAAACCCGTAAAATTTTCGCGCCGCTTTCGCGGCGCTAAATAACTTATGTTCCTACTGATATACATAGAATCCTTATTTAATGCGGCATTAAAGACGTCTTTGTCTTCATTTTCAGCCGACCCCACTGTTAAAATTTTCGGCGACGTCCCCTGCGAGTTAGTTTTAGATAAACGTTATTACACTTATATGGTGTTTTCCGTAACATTTATGTTACGGAGTAATCGCGTTTGTTGTTTTTGTTTTTCTCTGCGAAAAAAGTATATTTTAAGCTTAAATATCAAAATAAGGTGACCGGCACAAATCCCCGAGGAGAAAAAAGGGGGACTTTTTGGCCAAAAACAGTTGGTCCCCCCCAACAAAAACGACGGTTAGATCCCGCCAGTCGGAGCGACTGGACTATTTTCTTTTAAAAGACACCATTCCATTTGGGTTGGGAACGCAATTTGATCAGCCGTTTCAAAACTGGTGACCCTAGATTACCCTTGTGACCTTCTTATGCGTATATTAAAAACAAGTTGTAGAGCGTGGGGGTCAAACTTACAGGCCGTCAGCCACCAGCGATAAAGTTGGTGGATCGTGGGGGGGGGGGCAGGGAGCGTGTCGTCAGCCAGTTTGTAACTGTAGGTATAGGGCCTTCAGTTGCTATGGTACACACTACACACTAAGGTCCGGCTTGTTTTCTCCTCTAGCGTATGTTTTACGGCGAATTAAGAAACGACATTCGGCATTTTAACTGCATTATTGAAGACTTCCAATTTTTTATTTTGACGCATTGGTTTACCCTGTCCTGGGCCTGTTTTTGCAATAAAACAGTTGTTTTCAACCGGCAAAACGTAAAAACGGATTTTTTGCTTAAAAAGCAGCAAAAACACAGGATGAGGCAATGCGTCAATATATCAATTTGAAAACTATCAGTAATGGCGTTTGATGCATATAACGATCGTTTCTTAATTCGCCGTCAAACAGACGCTAGCGGAGAAAGAAGTCGGACCTTAATGTGAACCATAGCAACTGCGGAGGCTGTTCATACGTCCGAACTTTTTGTGTTTTTGTATTTGTTCTTGGAAGGGGGAGCAAATTATGGTTTCGGAAACGGGGGGTATGCCCCCTGGATCCGCCCCTGATATGTGCAGGGGTCATTATTTGGTCCGCAATGGTGGGGCCCTCGTGTGGCCCGACGGGGCCCCCTTGAGGTCGTGCCCCCCCTTACGAAAATCCTGGTTGCGCGCCTGCTGATAGCTACGAAATATATGAATATGAGTAACTATAATACATGTAATATAGTTTCTGACGGACTGATACGCGCTCTATCCCCTCCCCTCCGGTTAACAATGTCTCACTGACGGCTGAGGTCTGCTAGCCCCTCCCCCGGTCAACAACTTCCTCCACTCACCCTTTTTTAGGCACGTTTTGTACTGGTTCCCCTTCCCCTCGAAAAAAAACATCCGACTATATTCGCCTTTGCCGGTAAGAATAAGTACAATAGGAGCTTTTGAGGGTTAATTTATTTCAATGAAATGCTCGCTCCGTGTATGGAGGTGGGATTTGGTTCAATCACTTGTCCTCTATTTGGTAATATATTTTTAAAACAAAATAAATGCCATGTTCATGATTTTGCATACCTATATATGCTATAACTTTGCCAGAGAATAACCAACCGAAACAGTAGCTACATATTCAACTGGGTAGGACAGAGATTTTCGAGATTACTAGTAAATACATAAAATGGTACCTGTGTTGCAGTGCCCCCCCCCCCTCCCCGCCCCCTGTTGGAGGTCTGCGCCCCTGGCCTTCAGCAAACTCATTACGCCATTGTTCTACTTTTAGACGTCAGAGGAATATTTACGCGGCACACATCTGCAGCCGCGGGCCCTCATTTTCGTCACGTGACACGTTATTAACATTGATGAGCGTCCTACGTCTGTCCGGGGCTCTTATACGAGGGAGGACGCGTGTCAAGACGGTCGTCAGTACCATCGACCCGACTATTTCGGGAGCAGCGGACGGTGCAGGATTCCTGACCACCACCGTCTGACGATTAACAAGATAGCCTCTCTCAATGGCTAAAGTCCAGCAGTGAACCACGAGAACAGCTCAGGGAGAAATATACAAGCGTGAAACACCTTTACGTAAGAGTGAAACACCTAAAGTAGATGTGATCCGATCAATAAGGCTTTTCTAACCAGGAGCGACTCGTTGGCAGCCAGTCTGGGTTTACTGAGCTGCAGTTCTCAGAAGGTTATCGGACGCCACTGATAACCGGCTACATGGACGCATTCTGTCGGTGGCTACTGTCAGACACCTTCCGAGAAGGTGCAGCACGCGGCACGTAACACGTGTCACGTGGCGCAGTTTGCGCGGCGCGTGCAGCGGGAGCCGGTCGTCATCAGCGGTGACCTATTCAGCCGGTCCGGCTAAATGGGTTGGCTCGCCGACTGGAGCCGAGCTGCTTTCATCGGCAGCTGAGCTGCAGACTGGACGTGACAGATCAGCGACGGGGACGTGACAGCTCAGAGCGGGGCTTCTGACGGCCGTCAATGAGAACCGACGCCGGGCAAGCTGCGTTCGAGAGCTGCGTTCGAGAGCTGCGTTTGAGAGAGCTGCGTTCGAGAGAGCTGCGTTCGAGAGAGCTGCGTTCGAGAGCTGCGTTCGAGAGCTGCGTTCGAGAGCTGCGTTCGAGAGCTGCGTTCGAGAGCTGCGTTCGAGAGCTGCGTTCGAGAGCTGCGTTCGAGAGCTGCGTTCGAGAGCTGCGTCGGAGTGAGAGCCAGATTCGAAAGCGTCACTCTTAGGGAACGGACGCCGATCACACTGCGATCTGCCACGGCTTGTGCTCTCTGTGCGAAAAACGTCACGGACTGTTTGGTTACATTCTGCACAGTTTGCAGAACACTTTCCTCCTCTCACAGCATCCCACAGTGTGTCCCACAGCGTGCCACAGTGTCCCACAGCGTGTCACAGTGCGGGGACGCTTTCCCACCAGCTGTCCCAGTTACCTACCATCACATTGATTCTCGCTGCAGACGGCCTCAGTGAACCAGACAGCGGGAAATCGAGCACTGCTCGACCGTATATGGATATATTTGGCCTGGCACTCGTTCAGCCGTTATCGGCGGTACCAGGCTGTGCACACCTCAGACCAGCCTCCGCAACAGATGAGACACCTGACGTCACATGTGACGTCACATGACGTCACACTGTCCGAGCTACGAGGTCACATGTATCTCACTGTCCGAGCTACGAGGTCGAGTTACGAGTTACGAGGCTCAAATCCGGGCTTCGGGTCACAGATACAAAAGCCGTTTTCACGATGGATTATTTTGAGCGAAATGTTATAATCATTTTAAAATGTTTTGCAAAGCTTTAGTAGTAGCCGTTTTCACGATGGACTAATTTGTGATAAATATTTTAACCCTCGCCATACGGTACCGTAGGGCGAGTGTTAAAACATTGTTTCGTGAATTAGTCTATCGTGAAAACGGCTACTAATAAAACATTTTAAAAATTTAAAATGTTTTAAAACATTTGGCGCAAAATAATCCATCGTGAAAACGGCTAAGGTCTGAGATTCTGAGTGTGAGCTCCGCGTCTGGGTTCTGAGTTTCGAGTCCGAGTTATAAAGCGAAGTTGCGAGCTTCGGAGTCCGAGTGTCATGGTGACTCTGTGATTATCGGCTTTGGAGACCGAGTTTCCAGTTCCATCTACAAGTCCGGGTCTGGATCCGAGCCTCACAGCCCGAGCTCGGAGCCTGGGTTCCGTGTTCGCGAGCTACTCGAGTCGGAGTTCCGAGCTATGGTTCGTGGAGAGCCGCTCGCATCGCACCACGATCGACCGCAGGATATCAGGTCCAATTAGACAGGATGTGCTGGCCTGCGTCATAATTAATTACAGGGCCGTTGCCGGGTCGGTGATCACCGCGCAAGGTCGATCGGCACGCAGTTTTCGTGACGTGGGCCCGCTCCGAGGCGACCGACATGTGTGGAAAATGGAGCCAACTGACCACTGTCCGAGGCGACTGACATGTGTGGAAAATGGAGCCAACTGACCACTGACCGAGGCGACTGACATGTGTGGAAAATGGAGCCAACTGACCACTGACCGAGGCGACCGACATGTGTGGAAAATGGAGCCAACTGACCACTGTCCGATGTGCTACTGATCCACTTGCGATGGACATCGGAACAGTGGTGTGTTGTTAACGCTCTGTCAATTTACACTTACCAGATTTTGTTCCTTATTTTGATTATGTCCCTCTTCATTATTGTTTGTTCATGGTTACGACGCATTATTTATTTACACTCCTGCAACTTTTATTTGACCTTTGCAACTTTGCCTTTGATAATGATTTACACCACTGATTTTCGTTTTGTTTCGTTTCAAGGACGCCGCAGCTGCTGGCTGGTGTTATGATGCAATACTCAGCGGCCATCCCAGCCAACACCCGAGCTGTCGCCCCCGTGTGCCTCACTTCCGCCTAGCCTCCGACCACCACCAGCCGACAGAAGATCAGCCAGCTCGCCAGCCGCGAACACGACGCCATGCGCATCGTGCTGGACAGCTTGTGGCCTCGGGAGCGGGAGAAGCCCGCCAGTCCAGTATCTTCAGGCTCGCCCGGCTCTCCAGGCTCAGTCATGTCCTCCCCGCCCAGTGACGGTGGCACCCGCCGCACGCGCTGGCTCGGCGTCCTCGCTCGCAACAAGAGCGTCCGGCGCACCTCACAGCGCCTACACGACTGGCTGAGCAGCGAAAGCCTGAGCACCACCGCTGCGGCACCGACACCAGCGTCCGCGCCCGTCACCACTCGCTCTATCAGAGACTCGGGTGACTACGGGTTCCTGGAGTTCTACTCGGCAGGTCGCCGGAGGGGGATCAACGAGGGTGCCGGGCCGCCTCCACCTCCGCCGCTGGGACCGGCCCTGGCGCCACTGCCGGGCCTGTCGACGCTGAACCGGCGCGCGAGCTACGCGAGTTCAGCCGAGTTCTACCCGGGAGCTGTGGGCAGCTGCAGCCTGCCGAGGGAGCTGGAGGAGGTGGCGATGGCGGCGGAGGAGGCGGCTCTGGCGGCCAGTGGCCGTGGCCGGACGTTTGTCACCGCTGTTCAGTACAGGCCCGGCCGGCACGACGTGGCGGCGGAGTGGAGGAGGCAGAGCCGGGCCCCACAGACGGGGGACTGGGGTGAGGGGTCACCTCAGACCAAGCCAGCCGAGTGGGGAAGGCCAGTTCGTCTCCCGCCGCTGGAGAGGGACGGAGACGGCGGGACGAGGGGGGAGAGGAACACACTGCGAGCGGGCCGGACGGCCGGCTCGCAGGCCACGAGGTCCGACTCTGCACGCTGGCCACGGCTGCAGGCGGGAGGTCCTGCTCCGTCCCTCTCCTTCTCACCACCCGGGTCCTGCTCGGACGCACCCGACACGACGCCTCATCCCTCCCGCCCCACTCCGCCCACCACCGCCTCTGCCGCCGCTGGCTGCCCCTGCCGAGAACGGCCTGTTTGCGCCCCTGCCCGCCCCGCCCCGTCCCGCTAAGGGCCTTTTCCGCTCGATGAGTATTTCGGGTCACCTGAACGAGCCCTCTGGTGGCGCCTCGTTTACCCGCAACACCGCAGTGCGCCGCTCCCGCAGCCGCGATGACCTGCGGACCGGCGTCTGGTCGGACCGAACCGTGTACATGTACCCGCCCAACGGCACGTACCGGACACCGGTGGTACTGGTACCGCGCGCGCCGCCCGCCGGACAGGAGAGTACCCCGCGCCGCCGTGCCGTACGCCGCACGGAGTCCACAGCTCATGAGCGTAAGAGTCGCAGTTTGTGTACACTGCTGGAGGAGAGGAACTTTGCCAGCCCGAGCCCGCTGCCGGCGCCGTCGCTGGAGATGGATAGCAGCCACTCACCAGAGTCCAGCTGGGAGGAGTCAGGTGGCACTGCGAAGGAAAGCGGGCCGGTGGAGCAGTCTGCGCCGAAGCCGAAGGTACCACAGGTGTACTACCTCCTGGATGACTATCTGACTCCGGTGAGTGGAGACCAGGCTAGTAAGAGTTCTTCCGAGCCGGAGGGCCCGGAGGAGTCCCGCCGACGCGAGTCGATCCGCAGTCGGCCGCATGTCGCCTCGTTCTCCAGTCCGAGTCCGGACAGCCCTGAGCAGTGGCACCGGCGACCCAGCCGACCGGCCACGCCACCTATGTCGGCGATCAGAGCTGGTAGCGAGCAGCCGCCAGCACCGGCGCCGGCGCCGCGCCGGGCCCTCAGACCGCAAGTCTCCCCCGAGCGCCATCTGCGAGAGACGCAACTGCCTGGGGCCGGGCCACGGCAGCGAGAGGTGGAGCGCATCCGCGCCGCCTACCGGGCGCGCCAGGAACTAGAGCGTCCGCGGCCGGCGCCAGTGGGCGCCTCCTGGCATGAGGTGAACCCGCTGCCGGCGCCGCGGCGGACGACGCAGCGCAGGGTGCATCAGGGCGCACCTGGCCGCGGCTGCAGCTGTCACAGGTGTCAACAGACGACCAGTGAACAAGAGCGGACGCTGAAGAGGCGATCCTACGCCGACCCGAGACACGCCACTCGACTGGAGGTGAGATTAGTGGTGGTGATTACTGGTGGTGGTGGTGGTGATGGTAGTGGTGATGGTGGTGGTGACTGGTGGTGGTGATGGTGGTGACTGAAGGTAACCGAACGGAGCCGTTCAGCTAAACAACTAAACGGAAGCGATCTCTTGTGAAGACTGAGTCGCAGCATAGATAGATGAAGAGTAGTAACTGCATCCTGCTGGGGGGGCGGAATCTGCCCCCCCCCCCGCAGGTTATACGTAATTCTGGCCGCCCGCAGGGAATAGGGTTAAGAGGAAACATCCTGCAAGTTTTGTCTCAATTATTAAAACAACTGTCTCTTCATGGACAAGTGCTTAGATGTCAAGAAAGATAGGGTGGTTGGGTTAGAGAAGACATTGGAGGATCAAGAACGGTGGTTGAGGGGGCAATCCCCAAAAGTCTCACACAATTCTGAAAGCCAATCGGATTTCGTTTGCTTAATGCTTGTGCATGAAGCTGATTTTAAACAAACTTTCCAAAGTAAAAGTTGATTCTATTTTCTTCTATATCAGGAAATATGTCAATTTTGCACTGATTTCAGGCGGTTTGGAGTGCATGGCCGCTTCCCCTTCCCTGAGTCCCCCTCCCTGAGCAAACCAAATTTACACAACGAAAATGGGTTTCTTTGCTGACGACCCTTACCCTACCTCTCCCCCGATCAACAACATTTGGCTGAGGAGCCAAATTTGATTCTTCTACTGACGTGACTCCCTCCTCTGATAAAAAATATGGCTACGTAATTGGTCCTGGGATCTCGGCCGGGGCAACTTTAAAAACCATTCTCTACCCATGCCTAGGGGAGACCGGTCTCATGTCTCTCACTTAGGAACTATAGGTAAGCTTACAGGTACGAAATACAGTCGGGCTCTTTCTATGACTTACCTTATCCCCATTGATATATTTTATTGTTCTGAGATAAGAGTTAAACTAGAAATAAACAAACAAAGAAGTATCAAACATTCTACATTCGGCTACATCAATAAATAAATGGAATAATCGGTGACGACATGATTTTTTTTAAAAAAAATGTGCTTTCCTTCAATAATAGCATTAACTGTTCCTTTCTTTTAAACCATCGCACCTGTTACTCGCAATATTGGTTCTATATCGAAAAACGTCGATATTGGATATCATTATCGACTATCGAGTGGTGAAGTTAAAAACACACTTACACACGCGAAGTTTAACAACGGGACTGTTGACATTCCATCGATTTCTTGCTGCATTCATGTCAGAAAGGCTGTATCAGTACGGGTGTTCGAAACACACTTGTTTTGCCGATGTATGGCATTTCAAACCGCTCCCTGCATGTCATGCATTTGCATGTTTTTGTGTGTAAAAATGAGGAACAAATATAACTAGCAAACAGGTATTCACGGAACACCGAGTGATTCACTGAATACGCACGCATACCTACAAGTGTGAGTACAATCGCATTGTCGCAAGCATACCAGCTTAGCGTCGCTCAATAAGCTTCGTAAAGAAGCTTACAATGGACATTCGCCGTAGTGCATCTATTGACAGGGCAACCTTACGCCGACAATGAATGAGTACGCTCCCGCATGTGACGCATTAATGATGTCGCCGCCTATCGAGCAGCTCTTATCCCACGCATGTTTGACAGCTTCAGCGGTGCTTTCCTCGGGCTTTTGTCACGGCGTACCAAAGGGAGAGGACTGAGAAGCCTTAGTTCTGTGAACCACTGGCGGCGCGGAGTCGAGGCTCTATTGATGCACCTAAGATGTGCGACTGACGCTCGGGCTGTTACATCCAGCATTCACCACATACCAGAGACGAGGCTCAGAATCGCAAAAGGTTGCAAGGCTTGCATGATTTCGCCGTTGGTAAACACCGCCTTGATACTAAGCAGCCTGTTCTGAGCTCGATATTGTTATTCGCCGTTTTCAGCCGGCCGCACGACTCTGCAGAGTATTTGTGCGTAGCTGATGGGCGGCGGCGGGTGGTGCCATGCCTACTGCTCCGTGATTGGATGTGTGACGTGGCCCGGGGTCGATGCTGCTCAGGTGAGCTCCGCCAGTGGAGCGGAGGAGCACGCGCAGCCGCCGTCGGTGTGCCAGCTTCGCCAGCCCGACCCGGTCCGACTTGGCTGGCGGCAGCGGCAGCTGCAGCTCGGCTGCCCCGCCGACCGGCACGCGCCCGGTGCCCTTCCGTGACCCGAGACCGTGACCGAGACCGTGACCGTGACCCGTGACCCGAGACCGTGACCGTGAACGAGACCGTGACCCGTGACCCGGGACCCGTGACCCGAGACCGTGATCCGTGACCCATTTCTGTGACCCGTGACATGTGACTTGTAACCTGTGACCTGTGACCTGTGACCTGCAACCTGCAACCTGTGACCTGTGACCTGTGACCCGAGACTGTGACCTGAGACCGTGAAACATGACCCGGGACCGTGGCCGTGACCCGTGAATGTGACCCGTGACTGTGATCTGTGACTGTGACCCGTGACTGTGGCTCATGACCGTGACCTGTGACCGGTGACCTGAGGTCAGCGCGGTGAACCGCAGATTGCCGAATGTGCTCTGCCGGCGCGCGTCAGTACCTGACTTACCCGTGGCGCAACAGGGACATTCGAGTCTGGGTAGGTGTTGTGGTTAGTGTTCTCTGCACTGTCTGTGGGGGGGTGTAGGGGGGGGGTCTGTGGGTTCTCAGAATCGGGAGGTCCTGCTGCCACCTGCATGCTCTTGTGTATTGTCCTCTGGCGTGTGGAAGGCACCTGGCTAAAGGAGCGCCACGGAAAGGCACACACTTGTTGCGGCTCCCGGGATGTCGTCTGTTTTGATAGATTCGGTGATTGGTCTATAAATTATATTTGTACCGGATTCGGACGATCATATTGTAATTATATTTGATATAGATGTCGAAGATGCACTAAAGATATTTGACAACACCTACATAAAGTTGAAGACAGTATTATAAAAATGATTCCT